>OZ035961.1:0-115000 GCA_964034945.1 Chrysopilus asiliformis
AGGCAGATGGGTAGGTAATAGAAGGGAGGGAATAGGAAGAGGGGGATGGAACAAGAAGAAGCAGGAGAGGACTGGAGCACAAGGATGGAGCGAGAAGGAAGACATGGAGCGAATAAGGAGGAATACGGGAAACTAGTTGGGTGCAGAGGATCGAAGGGTAGGGAGGGGGAAGGGGAGGGAAAAGGGAAGCGGAGGAAAGAAGCAGAGGTAGGTGAGAAGCAGGGAGGCGGAATCGATAAAGAAGGAAGGAGAGGAGCGCAACAGGGAAAGGAGGTGAAAAATAGGTAGGGAATAGAAGGGAGGGAATAGGAAGAAGGGGATGAACCAAGAGGAAGCAGGAGAGGACAGGAGCACAAGGATGGAGCGAGAAGGAAGACATGGAGCGAATAAGGAGAATTACGGGAAATTTATTGGGTTTTTAGAGGATCGAGGGGAAGGGAGGGGGAAGGGGAGAGGTAGGAAGCAGAAGACGGAAGCAGAGGAAAGGAGAGAAGCAGGAAAACGGGAAAAAAGGAAGGAGAGGAGAGTAACAGGGACAAGGAGGTGGAAAAATAGGTAGGGAATAGAAGGGAGGGAATAGGAAGAAGGGGATGAACCAAGAGGAGGCAGGAGAGGACAGGAGCACAAGGATGGAGCGAGAAGGAGGGCATGGAGCGAATAAGGAGAATTACGGGAAATTAATTGGGTTTAGAGGATCGAGGGGAAGGGAGGGGGAAAGGGGAGGGATAGAAAGAAAAAAGACGGAAGCAGAGGAAAGGAGAGAAGCAGGAAAACGGAGAAAAGGAAGGAGAGGAGCGCAACAGGGAAAGGAGGAGGTAGAAGGAAAGGGTATAGAAGGGAGGGAATAGGAAGAAGGAAATGATACAAGAGGAAGAAGCAGGAGAGGACTGGAGCGCAAGGACGGAGCGAGAAGGAAGACATGGAGCGAATAAGGAGAATTACGGGAAATTAATTGGGTTTTAGAGGATCGAGGGGAAGGGAGGGGGAGGGGGAGGGATAGGAAGTAGAAGGCGGAAGCAGAGGAAAGGAGGGAAGCAGAAAACGGAGAAAAGGAAGGAGAGTAGCGTAACATGGACAAGGAGGTGAAAAATAGGTAGGGAATAGAAGGGAGGGAATAGGAAGAAGGGGATGAACCAAGAGGAGGCAGGAGCACAAGGATGGAATGAGAAGGAAGACATGGAGCGAATAAGGAGAATAACGGGAAATTAATTGGGTTTTTAGAGGATCGAGGGGAAGGGAGGGGGAAGGGGAGGGGTAGGAAGCAGAGGACGAAAGCAGAGGAAAGGAGAGAAGCAGGAAAACGGAGAAAAGGAAGGGGAGGAGCGTAACAGGGACAAGGAGGTGAAGAAACAGGTAGGGAATAGAAGGGAGGGAATAGGAAGAAGGGGATGAACCAAGAGGAGGCAGGAGAGGAATGGAGCATAAGGATGGAGCAAGAAGGAAGACATGGAGCGAATAAAGGAGAATTACGGAAAATTAATTGGGTTTTTAGAGGATCGAGGGGAAGGGAGGGGGAAGGGGAGGGATAGGGGACAGAAGAAGGAAGCGGAGGGAAGGAGAGAGGAAAGAAAAAGGAGAAAAGGAAGGAGAGGAGCGTAACAGGGACAAGGAGGTGGAAAAATAGGTAGGGAATAGAAGGGTGGGAATAGGAAGAAGGGGATGAATCAAGAAGAAGCAGGAGAGGACTGGAGAACAAGGATGGGGCGAGAAGGAAGACATGGAGCGAATAAGGAGAAATACGGGAAATTAAGTGGGTTTTCAGAGGATCGAGGGGAAGGGAGAGGGAAAGGGGAGGGAGAAGGAAAGCAGAGGAAAGAAGCAGAGGAAGGTGAGAAGCAGGGAGGTAGAAAGAAAGAAGGAGAGGAGTATAGCAAGGACAAGGAGGAGGCAGTAGGGCAGGGTATAGATGGGGGGAATAGGAAGAAAACGAGAGCCTAAGAAGGAGAAGAGGACTGGAGCAGAAAAAAGGGGGAGACAAGAAGGAGAAGAAGGAGCAAGAAAAGGAGTAATTCGGTAAGTAATTAGGGCATAAGGGATCGAGGGGAAGGGAGAAGGGAAGGGGAGGGAAGAGAAAGGAAAAAGGACGGAAGCAGTTGAAGGAGGAGAGGCAGGAAAACGGAGAGAAGCAGAGGAGAGGGAAGATCCAGCACACAACCACCAGCCGCCAATCATCGCACCATAGGTGAGAGAAGGCCTTCCTGGCTAAGGTCTTCCTAGCAGGCAATAACAAAGCTAGGAACATATAAAAAGGAGGAGCAGCACGTGGAGCCGGCCAGTTGACCGAGAGGCGCCGAAGTGGTAGCATCGGCCTAAAAGTGTAGTGCAGTGAGAAGGAGCCAGGAGAAGGAGCAGCGGAGCACGGGAACTGGAGCGAAGGAGGAGCAGCGGAACACGGGAACTGGAGCGGAGGAGCGGAGGAGAAGGAGACAACGGCAGAGCGGAAAGGAGAAGCGGAACAGGAAGGAGAACAGGACTGCAGAAAAGGTAAGTGGGAAATTAATAAAATAATAAATAATAAACATAATAGAATAAAATAATATAATGTAGAAAATATTGGGGAAACCCATTCTCAAACACTTTACGTGTTAAAAGAGTAAATAAGGCTCTGATGAGACCCGTGGCGGGGTCGAAAACGTTCAGCCGTGCCACTAGAAGGTCTAAACGACCAAATACCATGAACCCAAATATTGAACATAAGTAGGGAAATAAAGAAAGCGTAGGTAGGAGTAGGGACCACCAGATAGCTGGAGGTAGACAGACAAATCTAACGATATTTTAGGAAGTAGAATAGTGACAAATTTAGAAATATATATCACGTGAGAGTTAGCCTACCGAGGGCATACCCTCGGGAAACTGTCTGGACTGCAGCAGGAAGGGCAGCCGGCAATGTCCCGGGACATGAAATAGGAACACGAAGGACAGATGTAGGATAAATGAATACACAAACCCAAAGTAGGTACAATAAGCCGAATTATAACAAAAATTAACAATAATATTTTATATAAATAAATAAATAAATAAATATGAATGAGAGGAGAGAAACAAGGAGATGATAAGGCGAATATGGAATATCGAAATATTAAAAGGAGAGGAAAGGGTAAGGAAGAAGTAGGAAGGAGGAACAAGGAGAGAAGCAGGGTAGCGGAGAGAAGGATAATGGCGGAGCAGGCGCAGGGAGTAGGCAGATGGGTAGGTAATAGAAGGGAGGGAATAGGAAGAGGGGGATGGAACAAGAAGAAGCAGGAGAGGACTGGAGCACAAGGATGGAGCGAGAAGGAAGACATGGAGCGAATAAGGAGGAATACGGGAAACTAGTTGGGTGCAGAGGATCGAAGGGTAGGGAGGGGGAAGGGGAGGGAAAAGGGAAGCGGAGGAAAGAAGCAGAGGTAGGTGAGAAGCAGGGAGGCGGAATCGATAAAGAAGGAAGGAGAGGAGCGCAACAGGGAAAGGAGGTGAAAAATAGGTAGGGAATAGAAGGGAGGGAATAGGAAGAAGGGGATGAACCAAGAGGAAGCAGGAGAGGACAGGAGCACAAGGATGGAGCGAGAAGGAAGACATGGAGCGAATAAGGAGAATTACGGGAAATTTATTGGGTTTTTAGAGGATCGAGGGGAAGGGAGGGGGAAGGGGAGAGGTAGGAAGCAGAAGACGGAAGCAGAGGAAAGGAGAGAAGCAGGAAAACGGGAAAAAAGGAAGGAGAGGAGAGTAACAGGGACAAGGAGGTGGAAAAATAGGTAGGGAATAGAAGGGAGGGAATAGGAAGAAGGGGATGAACCAAGAGGAGGCAGGAGAGGACAGGAGCACAAGGATGGAGCGAGAAGGAGGGCATGGAGCGAATAAGGAGAATTACGGGAAATTAATTGGGTTTAGAGGATCGAGGGGAAGGGAGGGGGAAAGGGGAGGGATAGAAAGAAAAAAGACGGAAGCAGAGGAAAGGAGAGAAGCAGGAAAACGGAGAAAAGGAAGGAGAGGAGCGCAACAGGGAAAGGAGGAGGTAGAAGGAAAGGGTATAGAAGGGAGGGAATAGGAAGAAGGAAATGATACAAGAGGAAGAAGCAGGAGAGGACTGGAGCGCAAGGACGGAGCGAGAAGGAAGACATGGAGCGAATAAGGAGAATTACGGGAAATTAATTGGGTTTTAGAGGATCGAGGGGAAGGGAGGGGGAGGGGGAGGGATAGGAAGTAGAAGGCGGAAGCAGAGGAAAGGAGGGAAGCAGAAAACGGAGAAAAGGAAGGAGAGTAGCGTAACATGGACAAGGAGGTGAAAAATAGGTAGGGAATAGAAGGGAGGGAATAGGAAGAAGGGGATGAACCAAGAGGAGGCAGGAGCACAAGGATGGAATGAGAAGGAAGACATGGAGCGAATAAGGAGAATAACGGGAAATTAATTGGGTTTTTAGAGGATCGAGGGGAAGGGAGGGGGAAGGGGAGGGGTAGGAAGCAGAGGACGAAAGCAGAGGAAAGGAGAGAAGCAGGAAAACGGAGAAAAGGAAGGGGAGGAGCGTAACAGGGACAAGGAGGTGAAGAAACAGGTAGGGAATAGAAGGGAGGGAATAGGAAGAAGGGGATGAACCAAGAGGAGGCAGGAGAGGAATGGAGCATAAGGATGGAGCAAGAAGGAAGACATGGAGCGAATAAAGGAGAATTACGGAAAATTAATTGGGTTTTTAGAGGATCGAGGGGAAGGGAGGGGGAAGGGGAGGGATAGGGGACAGAAGAAGGAAGCGGAGGGAAGGAGAGAGGAAAGAAAAAGGAGAAAAGGAAGGAGAGGAGCGTAACAGGGACAAGGAGGTGGAAAAATAGGTAGGGAATAGAAGGGTGGGAATAGGAAGAAGGGGATGAATCAAGAAGAAGCAGGAGAGGACTGGAGAACAAGGATGGGGCGAGAAGGAAGACATGGAGCGAATAAGGAGAAATACGGGAAATTAAGTGGGTTTTCAGAGGATCGAGGGGAAGGGAGAGGGAAAGGGGAGGGAGAAGGAAAGCAGAGGAAAGAAGCAGAGGAAGGTGAGAAGCAGGGAGGTAGAAAGAAAGAAGGAGAGGAGTATAGCAAGGACAAGGAGGAGGCAGTAGGGCAGGGTATAGATGGGGGGAATAGGAAGAAAACGAGAGCCTAAGAAGGAGAAGAGGACTGGAGCAGAAAAAAGGGGGAGACAAGAAGGAGAAGAAGGAGCAAGAAAAGGAGTAATTCGGTAAGTAATTAGGGCATAAGGGATCGAGGGGAAGGGAGAAGGGAAGGGGAGGGAAGAGAAAGGAAAAAGGACGGAAGCAGTTGAAGGAGGAGAGGCAGGAAAACGGAGAGAAGCAGAGGAGAGGGAAGATCCAGCACACAACCACCAGCCGCCAATCATCGCACCATAGGTGAGAGAAGGCCTTCCTGGCTAAGGTCTTCCTAGCAGGCAATAACAAAGCTAGGAACATATAAAAAGGAGGAGCAGCACGTGGAGCCGGCCAGTTGACCGAGAGGCGCCGAAGTGGTAGCATCGGCCTAAAAGTGTAGTGCAGTGAGAAGGAGCCAGGAGAAGGAGCAGCGGAGCACGGGAACTGGAGCGAAGGAGGAGCAGCGGAACACGGGAACTGGAGCGGAGGAGCGGAGGAGAAGGAGACAACGGCAGAGCGGAAAGGAGAAGCGGAACAGGAAGGAGAACAGGACTGCAGAAAAGGTAAGTGGGAAATTAATAAAATAATAAATAATAAACATAATAGAATAAAATAATATAATGTAGAAAATATTGGGGAAACCCATTCTCAAACACTTTACGTGTTAAAAGAGTAAATAAGGCTCTGATGAGACCCGTGGCGGGGTCGAAAACGTTCAGCCGTGCCACTAGAAGGTCTAAACGACCAAATACCATGAACCCAAATATTGAACATAAGTAGGGAAATAAAGAAAGCGTAGGTAGGAGTAGGGACCACCAGATAGCTGGAGGTAGACAGACAAATCTAACGATATTTTAGGAAGTAGAATAGTGACAAATTTAGAAATATATATCACGTACACTACCTCACCCATGCTCAGGCCACCACCCTCGTACACTACCTCACCCATGCTCAGGCCACCACCCTCGTACACTACCTCACCCATGCTCAGGCCACCACCCTCGTACACTACCTCACCCATGCTCAGGCCACCACCCTCGTACACTACCTCACCCATGCTCAGGCCACCACCCTCGTACACTACCTCACCCATGCTCAGGCCACCACCCTCGTACACTACCTCACCCATGCTCAGGCCACCACCCTCGTACACTACCTCACCCATGCTCAGGCCACCACCCTCGTACACTACCTCACCCATGCTCAGGCCACCACCCTCGTACACTACCTCACCCATGCTCAGGCCACCACCCTCGTACACTACCTCACCCATGCTCAGGCCACCACCCTCGTACACTACCTCACCCATGCTCAGGCCACCACCCTCGTACACTACCTCACCCATGCTCAGGCCACCACCCTCGTACACTACCTCACCCATGCTCAGGCCACCACCCTCGTACACTACCTCACCCATGCTCAGGCCACCACCCTCGTACACTACCTCACCCATGCTCAGGCCACCACCCTCGTACACTACCTCACCCATGCTCAGGCCACCACCCTCGTACACTACCTCACCCATGCTCAGGCCACCACCCTCGTACACTACCTCACCCATGCTCAGGCCACCACCCTCGTACACTACCTCACCCATGCTCAGGCCACCACCCTCGTACACTACCTCACCCATGCTCAGGCCACCACCCTCGTACACTACCTCACCCATGCTCAGGCCACCACCCTCGTACACTACCTCACCCATGCTCAGGCCACCACCCTCGTACACTACCTCACCCATGCTCAGGCCACCACCCTCGTACACTACCTCACCCATGCTCAGGCCACCACCCTCGTACACTACCTCACCCATGCTCAGGCCACCACCCTCGTACACTACCTCACCCATGCTCAGGCCACCACCCTCGTACACTACCTCACCCATGCTCAGGCCACCACCCTCGTACACTACCTCACCCATGCTCAGGCCACCACCCTCGTACACTACCTCACCCATGCTCAGGCCACCACCCTCGTACACTACCTCACCCATGCTCAGGCCACCACCCTCGTACACTACCTCACCCATGCTCAGGCCACCACCCTCGTACACTACCTCACCCATGCTCAGGCCACCACCCTCGTACACTACCTCACCCATGCTCAGGCCACCACCCTCGTACACTACCTCACCCATGCTCAGGCCACCACCCTCGTACACTACCTCACCCATGCTCAGGCCACCACCCTCGTACACTACCTCACCCATGCTCAGGCCACCACCCTCGTACACTACCTCACCCATGCTCAGGCCACCACCCTCGTACACTACCTCACCCATGCTCAGGCCACCACCCTCGTACACTACCTCACCCATGCTCAGGCCACCACCCTCGTACACTACCTCACCCATGCTCAGGCCACCACCCTCGTACACTACCTCACCCATGCTCAGGCCACCACCCTCGTACACTACCTCACCCATGCTCAGGCCACCACCCTCGTACACTACCTCACCCATGCTCAGGCCACCACCCTCGTACACTACCTCACCCATGCTCAGGCCACCACCCTCGTACACTACCTCACCCATGCTCAGGCCACCACCCTCGTACACTACCTCACCCATGCTCAGGCCACCACCCTCGTACACTACCTCACCCATGCTCAGGCCACCACCCTCGTACACTACCTCACCCATGCTCAGGCCACCACCCTCGTACACTACCTCACCCATGCTCAGGCCACCACCCTCGTACACTACCTCACCCATGCTCAGGCCACCACCCTCGTACACTACCTCACCCATGCTCAGGCCACCACCCTCGTACACTACCTCACCCATGCTCAGGCCACCACCCTCGTACACTACCTCACCCATGCTCAGGCCACCACCCTCGTACACTACCTCACCCATGCTCGACCACCCTTACAAAGTAAAACCTTACAAATGTTTTCACCCCTAATAAAAACCCTACAAATGTTTATCCTAGACACAAACCATTCAAACCCTACAAATGTTTATCCGAGACGCAAACCATTCAAAACCATACAAATGTTGACCCTATACACTTACCAATTCAACGCCATACAAAAGCTAAGCAAATACACCAACCATTGGCTTAATTCCACACACAAAGAACGTGGCGCCGCGCTCGGTTAAATAAAGAACTTTCCCACGTGCAAGATAAAAAGTTTCTCGGTAGTGCACATACGGTTCAAATGGGCTTACGGTTCAAATTGGCTTAATGTACGTGGCGCCACGCTCGGATGAAAAAGGAACTTTTCCACTTACAAGATTAAAAAACGTTTCTCGGTAGTGCACATACGGTTTAAATTTGCCTAATGCAAAAGAATCAATTTTTAAATCGATTTCCTTGGCAAACGGTTGGTCCGATTTTTTTGAAAATGGCCTCATTGGATTTAGATAACATGTTCCGTATCCGAATTTAAAAAGTTCGGCAAGAAAAAATGAGAAACAAAAAAAATTTGAAATTTTCAGTTAAAAAACGGTTTTCGGGGAAAAAAATTTGTCCGATTTTTTTGAAAATGACTCCATTGGATTTAGATGACATGTTCCGTATCCGAAAAAAAAGGTTTCAGTAAGAAAAAAAATGTATTTCAGAATTTTTGATTGAAATCGTTTCTCGGTAGTTCACATTCGGTTCAAATTAGAATAAAGCAAAAGAATCAATTTTTAAATCGATTTCCTTGGCAAACGGTTAGTCCGATTTTTTTGAAAATGGCCTCATTGGATTTAGATAACATGTTCCGTATCCGAATTTAAAAAGTTCGGCAAGAAAAAATGAGAAACAAAAAAAATTTGAAATTTTCAGTTAAAAAACGGTTTTCTGGGAAAAAAATTTGTCCGATTTTTTTGAAAATGACTCCATTGGATTTAGATGACATGTTCCGTATCCGAAAAAAAAGGTTTCAGTAAGAAAAAAAAATGTATTTCAGAATTTTTGATTGAAATCGTTTCTCGGTAGTGCACAAACGGTTCAAATTGCCTTGATGCAAAGGCATCAATTTTTAAACCGATATCCTTGGCAAACGGTTGGTCCAATTTTTTTGAAAATGGCCTAATTGGATTTAGATGACATGTTCCGTATCTGAATTTAAAAACTCCAAATGGCTGTTCACCTGTTTTCAGTAAAAAAATCCGTAAAACATCCCCCAACATATCCCCAAAAAATCCCCAAAACATCCCCCAACACATCCCACAACACACCCCCAAAAAATCCCCCAACACATCCCTAAAAAATCCCCAAAACCTCCCCCAACACATCCCCAAAACATCCCCCAACACATCCCCAAAAAATCCACAAAACATCCCCCAACACAAAAAAACAATTTTGAGTAATCTCAGCGCCAACTGACGCCCAATTTAAAAATATATATACATCTGCGCAAAAACCGAATACATCCTAAACCAAACTGTCTGCAGACGCAAATACAAATCACTGAAATATACATCAACTTCTGATACTAGAGATTTTGTGGCTGGTCGATTGCGAAGTCCTTCGGGCTCCAGACTGACAGGGGGCACGATCGGCGGGACGAAAACCATTATCGCCTTCCTTTCTGGGCCAGCCGGGTACAGGTGAAGGGCAAGGTTCTTCAAAACCACATCGTGTCTTCCTTCTAGTGCTCCGCAAACCGCGAAGCACTTGCAAAACTTAAAAAAATAAAATATATAAATAAAAAAAACATGTTCAGTAATTTCTCAGAAAATTACACAATGAAACTCGTGAATAATTTTCCAACCCTTCAAAAATGTCGTCTCACGTAAGAATCCAAATAATATCTACCATTGCCTGCGGTGATTTTGTTTATCAGCGCTTCGGAGCACTAGAGCGCCTTTAGCAAAGCGTTGTCGTCGATCAACCGAACCAGAAGCAGGAGAATTGAAATATACATCAACTTCTGGTACTAGAGATTCGTAGCTAGTCGATTGCGAAGTCCTTCGTGCTCCAGAGTGCCAGGGGGCACGATCGGCGGGACGAAAACCATTATTGCCTCCCTTTCTGGGCCAGCCGGCTTTTCTGTGAGACTGTTTTGTATTGTTCTCGCTGCATTTCAGCGTCCGCAAACTTTACACTGCAGTTAATGCACGTAACAGACGACATTTCTAATAATTTTATTGAGTTTTTCCGTATTTATAGCGATTTTTACACGGATTTAACTTTATGGTATTTCCAAAGCAGAAAAAAAGAAAAAGTACGTCAAATTGTCATTTATGTACAGTACGAAACAAAAGTATTGGTACTGACAGTCTGTGGCACTTAGTACGAAACAAAAGTTATATGACAGTACGAAACAAAAGTATTGGTACTGACAGTCTGTGGCACTTAGTACGAAACAAAAGTTATATGACAGTACGAAACAAAAGTATTGGTACTGACAGTTTGTGGCACTTAATACGAAACAAAAGTTATCTGACAGTACGAAACAAAAGTATTGGTACTGACAATCTGTGGCACTTAGTACGAAACAAAAGTTATCAAAACATCCCCCAACACATCACCAAAAAATCCCCAAAACATCCCCCAACACATCCCTAAAAAATATCCAACACATCCGCAAAAACTCCACAAAACATCCCCCAACACATCCCTAAAAAATCCCCAAAACCTCCCCCAACACATCCCCAAAACATCCCCCAACACATCCCCAAAAAATCCTCAAAACATCCCCCAACACAAAAAAACAATTTTGAGTAATCTCAGCGCCAACTGACGCCCAATTTAAAAATATATATACATCTGCGCAAAAACCGAATACATCCTAAACCAAACTGTCTGCAGACGCAAATACAAATCACTGAAATATACATCAACTTCTGATACTAGAGATTTTGTGGCTGGTCGATTGCGAAGTCCTTCGGGCTCCAGACTGACAGGGGGCACGATCGGCGGGACGAAAACCATTATCGCCTTCCTTTCTGGGCCAGCCGGGTACAGGTGAAGGGCAAGGTTCTTCAAAACCACATCGTGTCTTCCTTCTAGTGCTCCGCAAACCGCGAAGCACTTGCAAAACTTAAAAAAATAAAATATATAAATAAAAAAAACATGTTCAGTAATTTCTCAGAAAATTACACAATGAAACTCGTGAATAATTTTCCAACCCTTCAAAAATGTCGTCTCACGTAAGAATCCAAATAATATCTACCATTGCCTGCGGTGATTTTGTTTATCAGCGCTTCGGAGCACTAGAGCGCCTTTAGCAAAGCGTTGTCGTCGATCAACCGAACCAGAAGCAGGAGAATTGAAATATACATCAACTTCTGGTACTAGAGATTCGTAGCTAGTCGATTGCGAAGTCCTTCGTGCTCCAGAGTGCCAGGGGGCACGATCGGCGGGACGAAAACCATTATTGCCTCCCTTTCTGGGCCAGCCGGCTTTTCTGTGAGACTGTTTTGTATTGTTCTCGCTGCATTTCAGCGTCCGCAAACTTTACACTGCAGTTAATGCACGTAACAGACGACATTTCTAATAATTTTATTGAGTTTTTCCGTATTTATAGCGATTTTTACACGGATTTAACTTTATGGTATTTCCAAAGCAGAAAAAAAGAAAAAGTACGTCAAATTGTCATTTATGTACAGTACGAAACAAAAGTATTGGTACTGACAGTCTGTGGCACTTAGTACGAAACAAAAGTTATATGACAGTACGAAACAAAAGTATTGGTACTGACAGTCTGTGGCACTTAGTACGAAACAAAAGTTATATGACAGTACGAAACAAAAGTATTGGTACTGACAGTTTGTGGCACTTAATACGAAACAAAAGTTATCTGACAGTACGAAACAAAAGTATTGGTACTGACAATCTGTGGCACTTAGTACGAAACAAAAGTTATCAAAACATCCCCCAACACATCACCAAAAAATCCCCAAAACATCCCCCAACACATCCCTAAAAAATATCCAACACATCCGCAAAAACTCCACAAAACATCCCCCAACACATCCCTAAAAAATCCCCAAAACCTCCCCCAACACATCCCCAAAACATCCCCCAACACATCCCCAAAAAATCCTCAAAACATCCCCCAACACAAAAAAACAATTTTGAGTAATCTCAGCGCCAACTGACGCCCAATTTAAAAATATATATACATCTGCGCAAAAACCGAATACATCCTAAACCAAACTGTCTGCAGACGCAAATACAAATCACTGAAATATACATCAACTTCTGATACTAGAGATTTTGTGGCTGGTCGATTGCGAAGTCCTTCGGGCTCCAGACTGACAGGGGGCACGATCGGCGGGACGAAAACCATTATCGCCTTCCTTTCTGGGCCAGCCGGGTACAGGTGAAGGGCAAGGTTCTTCAAAACCACATCGTGTCTTCCTTCTAGTGCTCCGCAAACCGCGAAGCACTTGCAAAACTTAAAAAAATAAAATATATAAATAAAAAAAACATGTTCAGTAATTTCTCAGAAAATTACACAATGAAACTCGTGAATAATTTTCCAACCCTTCAAAAATGTCGTCTCACGTAAGAATCCAAATAATATCTACCATTGCCTGCGGTGATTTTGTTTATCAGCGCTTCGGAGCACTAGAGCGCCTTTAGCAAAGCGTTGTCGTCGATCAACCGAACCAGAAGCAGGAGAATTGAAATATACATCAACTTCTGGTACTAGAGATTCGTAGCTAGTCGATTGCGAAGTCCTTCGTGCTCCAGAGTGCCAGGGGGCACGATCGGCGGGACGAAAACAATTATTGCCTCCCTTTCTGGGCCAGCCGGCTTATCTGTGCGTCTGTTTTGTATTGTTCTCGCTGCATTTCAGCGTCCGCAAACTTTACACTGCAATTAATGCTCGTAAAAGACGACATTTCTCATAATTTTATTGAGTTTTTCCGTATTTATAGCGATTTTTACACGGATTTAACGACTTTATGGTATATCCAAAGCAGAAAAAAAGAAAAAGTACGTCCAATTGTCATTTATGTACAGTACGAAACAAAAGTATTGTTACTGACAGTCTGTGGCCCTTAGTACGAAACAAAAGTTATCTGGCAGTACGAAACAAAAGCATTGGTACTGACAGTCTGTGGCACTTAGTACGAAACAAAAGTTATCTGGCGCCCAGTTTAAAAAAAATATAATCTGTGCAAAAACCGAAAACATCGTAAACCAAAATAAACTGTCTGCAGACGCAAATACAAATCACTTTGAAATATATGTCCACATCGTCTGTCTTCCTTCTAGCCCACATCGGCTGTCTTCCTTCTACTGCTCCGCAAACCGCAAAGCACTCGCAAAAATAAAATATATAAATAAAAAAACATGTTGTCATTTCTCAGATAATTACACAATGAAACTCGTGAATAATTTTCCAACACTTCAAAAATGTCGTCTCACGTAAGAATCCAAATAATATCACCCATTGCCTGCGGCGGTGATTTCGTTCATCAGCGCTTCAGAGCACTAGAGCGCCTTTGGCAAAGAGTTGTCGTCGACCAACCGAACCAGAAGCAAGAGAATTAAAATATACATCAACTTCTGGTACTAGAGATTCGAAGCTAGTCGATTGCGAAGTCGTTCGGGCTCCAAATTGACAGGGGGCACGATCGGCGGCACGAAAACCATTATTGCCTTCCTTTCTGGGCCAGCCGGGTACAGGTGAAGGGAAATTTTCTTCAAAACCACATCGTCTGTCTTCCTTCTAGTGCTCCGCAAAACGCGAGACTTTAAATCAGCGAATTTATTGATTGATTAAATTTGGGTAAATTAAAATGATCCCAATATCAGGAAAGTTGGCACTAACATGCTACTTTGCTTTATTAAAGTCGAATCGAATCACAAAAATCTCTTAATATCAAATCAATTGAAATTAATTTACTTTAATGGAGATTAAAGAAATTAACTTGTGATTTTTTAAGTTGTGGATGGAATTTTCCATTCTGTGATAGATCACGACTTGTTTTATTTAAATTGACAAAATTTTACTAAAAAATTGTAAAATGTAAATTAATTTATTTGATAAATAAATGTATGCTTGCATTCTTTTTTAAATTCTTTTTTTAAATTGTTGAAGACTGTTTTCATGACCATCTTATCTTATTATAATAGTAGCTTCATAATGTTTGATTTTCTTATTTTTTTGCTGCTAGGTATTACTGTATTAAGAATGCATTTAAAAAAACCATCACATAGTAAAAATCTAATCATACAGCGTAAATCTCAATGTTATTGGTTACAATATTATTTTATCATTTTTGTTGGCTTTCTATGTGGACAGAGAAGACATTGAATTAAATTCATTACAGTCATGCTAGGAGTCTAGTTTTCGGCGTGTTTTCGGTTCAAAGTTCATATATGTGCACTCCACCCCAACTAATACTCTAATCATTTTCTTTTATTCGATTTTTTTTTAAATTTTGTTTAGAAAATGTCTATGGTCACAAAAAAACTCAAAAGAAAATGTCTATGGTCACAAAAAAACTTTTAATTTTGTCCTTAAATTGAATTTTAGAACATGACGGTGAAGACGAGGGAACCAAAAAATATATGTTAAAGACAAGGAAATATTACCACTTAACGGCTAGAGCCGTTCAGAAGTTACATAATTTTAAAATTTTATGATTTCTGGTTTTCATCGACTTAGCAAAACACGATGAAAAAATAATGTTAAAAAATTTACAATAAATTTTAACAATGAATTAATGAAAAATACTTAATTCGGAAATTTGCAAAAGAAAACTTAAAACTAAAAAACTCTTTTTTTTTCCTAAAATAGTATAAAAACACAAATTTATTTCCCCTTTTAATTGTTTGAGACTACATTTTCTAAATAAGGATAACTACATTTGCCAAGCGCCAATCGTCAAACAATGTAATAAAAAGAATCCCATTTGTATGGGGAAGGAATGATCCGATCGAATTTGGATGTAAAGAAAATTTATGTAAAAGCATATTGTAAACAAATATTGACTTTATAAAATGTTCGATATGGCTAACTGTTTACGAGGCAATTGCAAAAAACTGTTTCGTTTGTATGGAGGAGGGCGAAAGAATGGTCTAATTTTACCCATTCAAAAAATTAGCTTTGCTATTTACGAGAAATGTACCTGTAAAAAATTTCCAGTCTCTAGCTTAATTTCTTTGAGATTTATCGGTTCACGGAAATTCCGAAATCAAAATCTTTTGTCAAACAGACACCTTGGTGTAATTCATTTTTTTGTCTGGCGATTGGTTCGATGCGTTAAAAACGTTATAATAAATCGAATATACTTCTATATAAAAGCATTTGTCACGTGTATAGAAAATCACGTGACAAAACTTTTAATGTGGGTTAATGTAATCCAAGTAGAGAATTCAATTTCTTTAGATTGATGGATTTTGTGGTCACAGCATGATGGCCTCATAAAAATTGAACGCTCTCCATTGAAATCTAACAATATAAGATTAAATTTTCCCTTAGAGTTGATTATTTTCTTTTTTTTTTAAATTAAACTTATTCGACTCGTATGTTTTCGTTACACAATTTTATTAGTGTTTAGCTCAGACCAATGCTATATTGTATGACCGAAATTTATGATTAATGGTTTTTTAGGTCATTAATAAAGTTGATGATTCAACAGTTTCAGGCAAAAAACTAAGATGAAATCAAACATGATGCTTATAATTTCGGTCATAGACCACAGACAAAAATGGATGGTTTGTGAAATTTTTAAAAACTGTTTCACTAAAATACTAAAGATAAATACAATTAAAAAACGTGTTCATCGCATTTTTTTTAGAAAAAAGCATGTTCAGTTGCATCCTATGATAATTAAAAAATAATTTAGAATTTGTTTTATTTAAAGTTCTTAGCAAAGACCTACCAGTTATGCATAACTTGGAAACTATTGTATTGTAAAAGTATCTATAAAAACCTGGAAATGGAAAGTATTTATTAATAGATATTTAACCTGTCGTTGATCGAACAATTAAAATATTTGACTAGCTATTTTATTATATACATAACAATTTCGCTTATATACATACTAAAAATAATTTTGCTAACGGGTTGCACACCACACTATCAAATTCTAACGAACTGCGTGCTACAATATTGTTCGTCAACTTTGTTGGCATTTTCATACAACGATGATGCGTTTTTTTTCTTTGCACTCTGCTTATAATAAGAAATTTGAACTGAAATTGAAAAAGTTTACTGATAAGATTGTTATTGTTTACTCAACTTATCAGAGAAAAAAAGAGAAATAAATTTTGGATTTACAAACCAATTGAATACTTTATTATGCGATTTTGGTAGAACCCTTTAATGAAAAATTTCAAACTAAAATAGCCAAAAAGAATAGATGTGCAAATACATATTCTGCAAATACATATTCCGCTCTCTGAACCTCACTAAAAGCTAATTGGAGGAATAAAAAAATTGGATTGTAGCACATTTTTAAGTATACGGCTCAATGTTTTGATTTTTTTAAGATTTTTGAATAGGTATTTACTACAATTGAAATTCGATGTAAAAACCTAGACGCTGTAAAAATCTCATTATCCTAAGTCTTAAATTTTTTTCTAATTTCACTCATTCGTTTTCGAGTTTTTAAGTAGCAATAGCAAAGATACTGTGCAAAAATTTGAATTAAGTGACTTAAAATCTGGAAAACTCTTAAGAAAATTTCTTAAAATCATTTTTTTTTAAAACATGTAATTAGTTTCCGATATATTTTTTGTACAATATCTTGTGCATCCCACTTTGTGTATGTGATACTTAACTAATTCCTGGAATATCTTCGAATTATTCTAACACAGGACAATTAAATTTTGATTAACGAGTTTTGTAATTACGCAGAGCTAGTAAGATTTTTTTCAAGTGTCTAAAGCACTCAAGATAATTATCGCATATCATAATATGCGTCGGTAAACAAATACTTTGATTTAATTTCACAAACTCTGAAGTTCAAGGCAAAAAAAACATGAATTTTGCACTCGTCCATTTCAGTTCTGAGTTTTTCGATCCGGTTTTTATCTTCAATTACAACATACTTCCAACGACCAATCGATTTTTTTCTTTTGGGAAAGTGGATAACATTAGAAGGGAAAGGCATCGAGACTATGCTGAGAGTGCTGAGACCGTTGACCGAATGTTCTTCTCGGTCAGCGAGCAACACTTTTGCTTCGCGAGGTTGTTGTTAGATTGCACACAGCTCCAATTGTCCAACGATTCAGTATAAATTTGTCGTCTTTGCTGGTTTATTCATCATACCAAGGCAGGGCGTAGTCGTGTAAACAAATAACAAATTCTATTTTATTCCATTTTCAAGAAAAATAACAATATATTCAAAGATGCCGTGCGGATGTTGTGGAAAAGGTGATTATTATTGCAATTTTAAATTTTTTTAAAATCTTTTTTTAAATATTTTCTTTAGACTGCAAGTGCACCTCAACCAAATGTTGTGACTCCTGCAAATGTGATTCTTCCTGTAAATGCTCGAATTGTCCATGCAAATCAAAGAAAACTGGAGCATCTTCTTAGTTATAAAATTTTAAGGGCAATTCTTTTGTAATTGTTTGCTTACTGATTTCAATGAATAAAAGAAAATACTTTATGTGATGTAAAAATGTTTTTGAGTTTCATCAAAGATTAGAGACTTACTAAAGATAAGACACAAACGTGGTTTTCCGTTTGCCGCCTGTAGAAAGAAGTAGTCGACAGCATCATTCCGTAGTCGACAGCATCATTTCTCTCTTTTTATCATTTAGCTCAAATAGACTTGTTGAAAAAAATCATTTTGTAATACTCGCACAGAACAAACCAAAATATTGGACCAACACATACACAAGGGCCGACAGCGGCCTTTCACAATTTCTTCAACTGGCAATGGCGATAGGATTTTTTAGCAAAAAAAAAACACTTTTATTTCACTTGTTACGTTGCTTAAACAGAAAAAATGACTGGCAAGGAACATTTTACGGAATGTTCTGCCGACAATACGAAATATCCCGAGAGTTTTGCATTTCTCACACAAAAGCAATTAGTGTCTTTACAAAGCAAATGAAACAGACGACAACGTACTCTTCTTCAAGAAAAAATTTCTCTCGCGTTTCCTAACTATATATCTCTAAACTATGGTTTCATGCATAAAGTTGATCATGCGAAGTCTACGATGCGTTGAAAACATCATGCGTAGTTTGTGATTGCTGCAAATTAAGCTATGATTATTTTGTTGTGGAATAAAAATTTCGTTGGCAAAACAGTTTTGCTATCTTAAAAGCTTTAAAGCAACAGGAAGTGGATAGATGTTTAAAGCAAAATGTGAATTTCACGAGGCTGGACTGAAAAGTTCCACGTCTTTCAAGGGAAGGACAAAAAAATGATCAATTTATCATGTTTTGAGTCCCTTTTTCATAGTAGATATGAGTCAGAATTTTAATTAAACCGGTCCAAGGATTTTTGGCTTAATTTTTAGCAGACTTTGATTTTTACTCTATCTTCGAAAAATTTAACGAATTTAGACTTTTGAACAAAAGCATGACCCAGATTCTGGATGAATTGCGACACGACAAATGTCTAGCGAAATCTGCTAAAATTACATTTACTTTTTCTTAATTTTTTCAATGTTTTGTCAAAATCATTACAGATATGCATTTTTTATTATTAAGAAATCAAAGAGGAATTGTTTCAAGTGAAAAGTCTATCAAAATCGAGGTGTATATTTTCTCAACCTGAAGCAAAAACGGTGGATATTGTGGCTTATACTGCAATAACTCCGCGCCTCTGGGTAAAAAAAAACTTCAAAATGTTTAAATAATGTTAAAAAAGATCAGTAATAGTTTTATTTATTATTCTCTTAAATCCACCTACACCCAAAAACCACATAATAAATAACATTTTATTTAGTTTTTTTTGTCGTTTTACATTTTATATAAAAAGTTTTTTTTGTTTTAAAATAAAGTTTTCGTTTGAACTTATATTAATATATATTTTTTACAGTTTCTTAAATTGTTTCTTCTTTTAAATATATTTTTTTTAAGATAGAAGAATTACACAACAAATTTTTATATTAAAAATTAATTAATAGTTTTTACGCAATTGGTAAAATTTTGTTCGTTAATCGTTTGCTGCAAATGTCAATATTCTATAAAATTTTACAATAATATGAAAGCTGGTTTTCTTTCTAAATGATTGAAATATTATAAGAAAATGCCACTTATTGGTTAGCAAAGCGTTTGAATTGTCTTGTATTTGTTTTTTTTTGTAATTTTATCAATTTTTTTTTCTAATTCCTTGCTTGTATGCAGATTTTATGGGTTTGAGCAAGTTTTGAGGGTTCTCTTTAAACAAATACGTATTAATCATGCTCACAATTTGATTTCAAAATGTTTTATATTGTTAGATAAGTTTTTGAAAAAAAAAAAACATTTTTAATAACTAACCTCAATAAAACCATTAAAGTAAAAGGCAAGATTTTAATATTTCATTTATTATATTGCATTGTGATTGTTTTGTCTTCAATTTTTTTTGTGGTGTTTTTGCGCATATTATTTAATCTGTCCTGATAAATTTTAATCTTTTCAATTTAGATGAAAAAATGATTACAATAAAACAAGAGAGCATTCTTTTATGTGGTTATTTTTAATAATGTTAATAAATGCAACAAATATTAAAACAAAGAATTATTAAAACTACTGTGTAAAATGTTAGAATCACAACAAAATAAAATTCCAGTAAATAAAACAAGGTTTTTTATTTTCTTTCGGATTTTTTTTTTATTTTCATGTTTTCATTTTAATCAATTTGGTCTTTTTTCAAACATTCTAAATATATTCAATAATCTGTAATTTGATATTAAAATATTGGCTCTATGTACATGATAAAAACATAAATATGCACTGAATTTTTTTAAATAACGAAAAATAAATTGAGGTCAATTAACAGGTTTTTAAGTGTTTGATAACAATACAACAAACAATCACAACGCACATTGATAGATAGATAATAGTTAATCACAAAAATTATTTGTTTTTCTTGTATCCAGTTTTAGTGACTATTTTTAAATTTTAAACAAAAAAAAAGCATTTGACACAGTTAAATTTATTTCAAAATAATAAGATACTCCACACCAAAAAAATCATATTCTTACTTTGCATTATGGTCATCAATTAATATGTATTTCCTCTTCAATATAAAATATATTTTTAAATTATTTTTTTATTACATTAATTTATTTCAACAAAGTTTATTTTAAAAATTAATTCGAAATTGCTTGCTCCATCATGAAATTAACTGGATTTTAGGTATCTTTTGATCCAAATTAGAACAACAAATTTGGAATTCATTCTTAAACATCTATAAAAAGTCATATGTAAATGGTGAAAAAGGAATATCGATTTTTTTAATTTCGTGCGATGCAAAAGATTTTAAAGATACACATAGAATTACAATCATAGATTGCAAGTCAATTTCGGTTTATTTTTTACACGATATTGAAAAAAAAAACTTTTGGACGCAAAATAGAAAGTATAAAATTTTAACTAGAGACGACAGTTCGTTTATGAAATCGAAATTTCGATGCATTGTGCACCATTTTTATAATCAGATCATGGCTGATTCAGTTTAGGGTGCGCATTTTTTTTTTGATTTTCTCTTCTTTCGATTTAGCGTGGAAGCTGCAGTTGTTGGAGATGTTGCTACCGATGGCAAGCTATTACTGGACGTTGTTGGCTGTGGGACATTTATAGTTCTTGGGCTGACAACTGATACCGTTTGACGACCTTTATTATTGATGTTATTATTATTATTATTGTTGTTGTTATTAACGTTACTATGATGGTAGATTGATTGCTGTGATTGCTTCTGTTGTTCACCAACGGTGGCGTATTCTCATAAGTTTTTCAATTTGCCGTTGATGGTGTGTGATCTCGAGCTGCCTGCGACCCCACTACCGCCAACAGCTGCTTCAGCTGCATGTGTTGCCACATGTTGAATTCCCTTCTCCATACATCCTTGATATATCGGCCGCATAAACTAACCAAATAATTCACAATAGAAAAGATTCGTTTGCCCAATCACATTTCTTGTGAATAATTTCAGAAACTTACGTTATCCCAGATCAAAGTTGCAATTTCATCTAGTTTTGTGCCGAAATCACTCAATTCTCCGCTATATCTATTTGAATTGTAAGAAAAATACAAAGTTTGAAATTTCAAATTACGATAGACAATAGAAATGCCCACCTTATGTACGCCCATAAAGCCAATGTCAGTAGTGCAATGCCCATTAATAGATTGCAGAAATTTGCAAATGTGTAAAGTCCAAGTAAACCGAAAATACCACTAAGTATATACATGATAACAGCGATAGCAAAATAAACGGCAGGTGTACGTGCTGCTTTGAAAATATTTTTACTTTCATTGTGCGATTTGAAATTCATAAAGGTTTCCTCTAAATCAGCTTCGAGACGTTCACGATATTTTTCAGAAAATTCTTCGCCGCCCATTTTTCGTTTCGATGCAAACTGCAAAAAAAAAAAAGGTTTTTATCTCTTTCTTCGAACCATAAAAACAGCACTTACCTGAAACAGTGCCTTATCTTTTACTCGCATATGTTCGGCATCCAAATGTCCAGTATTCAAATATGGCCGAGTCCCGCCACAAACATCTTCCATTAACTGTACGTAAAGGTCCTTGGCAGCCGCTACAGCAGTTAAATTATTCGCTTCTGCGGTTGCCTTTCAATTGAGATTTTTCATAAAAAAAAATGTTTTTTTCACAAATATACTGAAATAAAAAAATCCAAACTTACCACTAGCATACTTTTCGGTTCCGGCAGTTCATTTCCCTTGTAAATAGCCATATACGACTTAAAGTACTGAATCAGATCTCTGGCTTTGACTTTTTGCCCGTTGATTTGTTTGGAAATAAGGTTCTCGGGAGATAACAGCATCGGTACAAGTTCACGCAAACTTTGCTTGAATTCTGGCGTGATATCCTTGAGACGGCCATCGAAATTCGGATTGGTAGCGACCGTAAGTCCTGGATGTGGCATTAGAAAACATGCGATTTCGGTGAAGCAGGACGTTATATGTTTACGAAGTGATTGCAACTCTGGATGCTGTTTATCCGATAGTTCGAGTCTCCGCTTCAATATTAATTGTCCCCCGACAGCTCCATATTCCGCCTCATATGGGAAACTCCAATCGCGCACCAAGAATTGCAATCGCTGGAAGGGTTTCTTCCCAGAATCAGCCAAGGCTAATCGACCGTATTCAGTGAATAGCTGAAGATGTTGTAAGTCATCCTCCTGAATGTTCTGAGATAAATTGTAAATTTGTACGGACGATAGCATTGTGCTTAATGCAAATACTGTTGCACAATCACGAACAGTACTTTGACTGTCGAATGCTCCCTGAGTATCGAGTAGAATTATTGCAATTTTCTCACCATTCGGGAAATCATGTAAAAATATATCGGACCACATCAATATACCAGTTGTATCTCGTTCCGATCCGCCCCGCCATGAAAATCCCGACAATGGCTCATTCTCATTGCCTAACCAATCGCCAAACTGATTATGGACATACTATTGAGTGGAAATTGAAATATAGAGATTAATCAATTTTTCTGATTGCCTTGAAATTTTTAGTGACCTACTCTTGAGTACATGTACCGTAGAAAGAAGTCAAGCAGAAAACTTTTGCCTTTGCGGAAAGCTCCAGCTACCGACACAACGCAAACGACTCTGTCTTTGATTTCATCTTGAAGGAGTACCTCCGAAAGTGTTTCCTCATCTAGAATGAACGAATGATCTTCACCGGTCTGGACTATTTGTAGAGCTTGGGCCTGCATTGTGCCGTTGGAAGTTTTAACTGAAACCGACACAATTCAAGTAATCAAAAAGCCATTCAAAATATTTGTTTACGTAAAGTTTCAAAACGAAATCCGCAAAACTGCCAGTAAAGAGCTGAGTTTTTTGGTTACACAGTTCTCATAAAATCAACTTTCATATAGTTTATTGACACAAAACACTCAACACTCTCTAACTCTTCAAAAGCAATTGTTTTGAAACTACAACGAATTTTACAAATTTCATTTTTATTGGCGATATTTGATTTTGCTTCTTTTCTTGCGCACTTTCAAAATAAGACGTCTTTTTTGTTCACTTTTCCACTACAAAACCTTGGAATTATCTGTAAACTTGAATGTAAATCGGGAAAATATTACTCAATATGACTTCAAAAGATGAACGATAGATCAGAACAGATCGAGGGTAAATTACATAAAAATATTTAGGGAACACAAAATTTTTACAGATGTACGACTGTACATAATTATTGTATAAATATGCATTCATTATTCAATTTGGCTATAATTTGTTTTCACTTGCCCCAAGCTATGAAGTGAATATCTTTTATGTGATGATGTTCAGGTTTAAATTTCTATGCCAAAAATAAATCGAGGTTCTGTATGTGAAATCTTAAACTAGTTGAAATCTCTGATTCTGCTAATTATTTTTCAAGTATTTTCTACTTTAGATTATTTCGACTGTGAGACGGTATTGGCGTGAATTGTTTGTGAAATTTATCATCATCTTGACCTCAAAAGTTCAGAACCAACATTAAATATTTTTTTTTTAGATTTGGACAAATATAATTTGAAAATGAATAACAATTTCTGGTTCTTGAATGTGAAAATATCAACAAATAATAATAATATGACCAAAACTCACGAGAAAATTGTTAATATTACTTTTATAGCAACCGTTTTTAATATTCTCTGTAACAGCTAGTTATTTCAGATATCAATTTGGTGAATTAGGTTAGCCTGTCGTATGTCACTTGGTATAGGAGTATTTTTTCCGTTATTGGTGTCGGTGATCCCCGATTTGACTAGCTTATTTCTAGTTTTTAAGATACAGAGCGTTATTCAAAAATACCAATGAATAAATTTTTAAACTACACCACATTTTTAAAAAACTAAAGCGGATCTAGCCAAACAACTGCAACACTAACTTACTACACTTAAAAACAATCGGTTTTGTCTGACTGTGTACTTTGTGATAAATCATAAAAATCTAAAATTAAAAAATATCGCAGTACCACAGCTTTTTTTGGACTGCACTACAGAGTAATCGACAGTTTTTATAAACTTTTATCAGCAAAGCAGATAATGGTTAAAGAAACTTTTTTTTTGCACGATGACAAACTTTATTTGAATTTCAAATAATGATTGCATGAACTAAAAATATCTCCTTGTATTTCGTATGAGATTTTCCGGTTTTTCATGCAAAAGTGTGAACTGCGGAGGGAAAACTTGAAACTAGGTTTCAAGATTATAAGACTTTCCCTTGAGTAATGGTCAAAAAACTGAATTTCCGGACCCAGTGCCCGTGTTGTATTGCTCGAAAGCAAAAAATTATTAAAGTCGTTTCAGTAAGAAAGATCTCCTTTGACGTCGATTTAGATGATTAGTCGGGTCTATCGAAATTTTTTGTGCTTCGGATTGTTATTTTGCATCGGTTTAATAAAAACGAGCCTTTGCGAACTGAATTTTATTTAATTATGCCTCATCTTCATTACACAGGAGAAGCAAAGACTACTTAAACAATAATTGGAATTTTCATAATGCCAGAGACCCTATATTTAAAAGAATTTTTCACAAATCACACTTGTATAGAATTCAAAAACTTTATCTGACGATAAAAGAGCCATAACACTTTTTAAGAGGGAATTAAAAAAAAATCATTATAAAAAATATTGAATATTTTTATATTTTTCAGGTCCCTGAAATGGAGTGTTAACGCAGACAATACGTATTATAAAATTTAACAGCAAAATTTCAAAGCGGTTCGACTAAAAAATTAATATAATTACCATTTGGTGGTCGAGAATGTTTTTTTCTTTCTCTTCGGGTAGCACCAGTAGCTTTATTTTGTTTTGAAGATTTCATAATGATTTAGTTAATTTATCTTACTTGATTATAAATAAATCGAACCAAATTAAAATTAAATTTTGCCGTTTCACAATTGTCGTCAAAAAATGATATTGCGTCACTAGGAAATTTTTCGCACTTGAAAGTGGGAAAATGCCATCATCCAACCAAAATGATGAATTGCCTACATTAAAATCGTTTCACTTGTGTCAATGATCAACAGGGAATTTCGAAATATCTTTTCACTAATGTTGAGCTTGAGATATTGACATTAGAAGGAATTACGAGCGGCCAATGCAGAAGAAAGTAGCGTCAAACTTGTCCAATTCAAACGAGATATAATAAACTTATATATTTGAATATTTTCGTCTTAAGAATTTCGCGTTGCCTTCGGGCTTTCTATTTTAAGAAATTTTCAAATGTCTCATGCGCCTTTAAAAAGCCGCCGATGTTGTTGCTTTAATCACAGTAATCGCCAGTGGCAATTAAACTACTACAATATTAAATTAAATTAATTCAATTGAATTTAATTATGATGCACATTTAACACGAATTTGATTTGATGGATGCGATGCAAGCCACAACACCAAACCGCACTACTAGGATTTTTTTTGAAATGCTAAATTCATCACATCCGAATATAATCACACAACATGAGAGAAATTTTTCTACGAAATTATTCGTCCCGCGAGATTATTAACCGAAAGGTGTTTCATTTTTTCACTTTGATCGGTGAGAGAAAAAAAAACTTATACAACTGCCGCTGGTTTCTGCCGAGTTCGACACGAAAATTTATTCCTGCAATTTTAAATTTTTTGTGGTCGCGATTCTGTGCGACGGAAAAATCTGCAGTAATAACCAAGATCTCTGCCACATTTCACGACTAGATTTCATCCCGTGGAGATAGAATCTTTTGCTAAATTCACGTATATGATGCAATCGCAAATAAAGCCAACGATCAAACGATATATGACAAGTAATGGAGGTGATGGTCTCGGTATTTGTGGAATTGAGGCAAATTTTATTATTTATTCGAGTGAAATGAAGTCATCATCCGGAGTTATAGTCTAATATTCACCGTGACTTTCATACTATTATTGTTTAGTTGCCCACGACCAAAACCACCGATCATAAAATGCTTGAACGATCGCTATAATAGCTGATGGCGCATATATTAATATCAGTTTTGTTTTGTATAGTGAATTGTAATCAATTAGAATTACCTGATCGAGCTGATTGTTTTCCATTTAACGTCTAACCGTTACGATAAGATTTAGGTAATTTATACGTTCGATAATTACAGAAATATCACTCAATTGGTAGAAATATGGAAAAATCGCGGAGATCAAAGAGCAATGGATTCAAAACTAGAACTTGGTCTAATTTTTCCATTGGACTATTCAGCTTAAGTTGTGATTTCTGTTTGCGATGTCGCCACATTCTGGCCTAGTCTATTGGTATCATGCATGATGATGACAATTCTTCGACTCATCCATCCATCTAAAAGTTTGTTTTTATTTACAAATCGAGTGGATCATCGCTGACGACATCATTGTGGGCGTTGGTATACAATTTAATAGAGCGAACGAACAGTAATGTAATCATCCGACAGAGGCAGGTCATAAATTCCATTAAGAAATTCGTCTGTATCGGTTAGCGGTTACATCAAGATCGAGGACAAGGTCGCCTTTCGTGACACTACTTTCTGTTCTGAAGTGCGTGCGGAAATAAGCAATGCACACTCCCATATTTAACAAAAAAAATATAGGACGCGGTCGGTCGGTCAGCTGATTGACCTTGGGGGAATAGCGTCATATCACTAAAAAAAAGCTAACCAACTATTTCGCAGTTAATTTACATTGGCATAAATTATCCATTTTGGACTTTAATCAAAGCTAATGGAAAATATGCGTGCTTTTATATATATCGTAGCATAAGGAAAATGAAGTAGTTCTCACGTGTTTCGCCTCGCAATGTAATATTTTAGTCAACCACTGGGTTTATGTTTGGTGGGGAAAGATTTTTTTTAAATATGATGATTATAGTACCTATTTTTAGGTTTAAAAGGCTTTTTTGAAGTTCAAAGAAAGTTCCAGTTAAAATTTTTGGAATGACATGAATTAAGCAAAAACTTACTCAATAATTTTAAGGATTTTTCTAATGAAAATTGCTGATAAAGTGGTTTTTACCATATCAGAGATTGCATTTTCATGTATGGATCAATTTTGTGGCATTGCTTATTTTTACAGGAAAATTCGCAAAAAAATGTTTTGCTTGTATGAGAAACGGAACGGATTTTGCCTCCTAACAAGGTTGCTGTGTCGAGTTTCAAATCTCTAGCTTAATTCGTTCCCAAGCTTCTATGCCTGTTCATTTATCCATTCCATCATCATTATTTCAATCTCATTCTGAAATTATTAAATGAATGCCCCATTTGTGTCCACAGATAGACGACGATTTCCAATAGAAAAATCGATATTATTTATCAACCGAAACTGCTTTTTTCCCCCAAGAATTAGGGTTTCCGAAACAAAAAAACTGATCAAAATAGAGACCATATTGTCAAATCCACACGATCAAAATAATCGTCAACAAACACGTTGCCGATTATCCGAGAATGTACACGGCATTTAATTACTGAACAATTCATTTGTAACGTTGTCCGTCAACCGTTGACGTGGATAGAACAGTTGTATCAACGACCGAATGACAGATTCTATCGCCGGTCAACATGTTTTCACCATTTTGGTTGATGGTGTGGATTAGTCTTAACAAACCCTGATGGCAGGCGGAAAATTCGTTGAACAAAAACGCGATGTAAGAATCGTCTAAGATAAAAAAGAAATTTGCGGTGGACGTTGATAAAAGAATCTCACGCTATATATTTGGTCAAATGAAATGAACTACGATTTACATACAACTTTAAAGAAATTGCATATCCTCCTAAATCGCAATCTTTTTCTGATTCCTAAAATGAAAAAAAAAAACGCAAAAATTTAGAAAATATTCGCAAATCAAGATATATTTGGTATCTGCTGGGAGATTAAAATTTTCATTTGGGGGGTTAAAAACACTACGCTGAAATGTCACCTACAAATAATTTGCAAGTTGCAAAAACATCTACGTCGTAAGTTCCCCGTTGGCAAATTAATAGATGTAAAATCACTCCAGCGCCGTAAAAATTGTCGAGTTGGATGAGTAATGCGTTTCAAAGTTTGGAATCAAATTATGAAAGGTGGTGATATGAAAGTGTGGTTTATTGGTTCGATCTTTGGAGTAGATTTCAAGTGAATTAATTCAACTGAACTTTGACAAAATTACACCATTTTATCAGCATTCTGACGCAATTCGTTCCATGTGTATCACTTTATGAGGCAAGTGGGAAAAAACCTCTGAAGTAAAGCAAGTCCCCAATTTCCCAGTGGAGTGGAAATAGTTTCAACTATGTTGGCTGCATTTTAGCCTGTCATTTCTGAGCGATTAGAAAAGTGATTCCATGTATGAAAACCTGTTTTAGCACCTCGTCGGTTTGAGTTCCATTCATTCGACTTCCGAGAAAAAAAATTTGAAAGGCTTCAATTTTTCGCTATTTTTTCGACGAACTTTCGCTGCTAGAAACACGAGAGGAAACGATGGCAATAATATTCACAAATTGACTATCGACTTACATAAATTAACGCAGTGTGGAAAATTCGCTAACTTTTGACACTTCCTGGACGTCCAATTCAGCAAGATTTCTCCGTCCCGAGAATTTTGAATACTAGAATAGTGACTATCAAGTATTTAACTTACAATCTTTAATAATTAATTTCGAACCGAAGACCCAATGACACAAAATCCGCCTTTGTTTTCATTCAAACGCCGTCCACGAACTTTGTTCCACAAAGTCGAAAAACGTCAGACAAAGCCCACAGAGATAATTCCAGTTTCCGGGCTAACAACGCACTTTACAAAACTGACAATTCTAATCAGGCAACCAACACCATTTGTTAGTGAAAACCTTACATGTTTTCAATGCGGAAAATACTTAAATTAGTGGAAAATTCTAATTTCTCTCACCTTCACTTTGTTTACGAGTTTTGTCAGCCATCTTGAGTTAGTGTTATCGTTCGTCGATTTTTGCTTGTCGGGTGTTAGTATTGCCAGGAATACTTTTCCGCAAACGTGACAGTTGGGCTGGTTTTTTTTTTGAGTTTCCAACTCTGCCTGGAATAGTGGCAGTTAGAAAATTCTGGTTCAGTTATTTGCCGCTAGGTTTTTTAAATTTCGTAAATTTTCAAATAAAACTCTTTTGTTGTGTAGTAAAATAATTCTATCGCCAGTTATGGATTAATTGAGTATAAGAAAGTCAATCATAGATTTAGTGACATTAACTTATTTTCTAAGGATGAATGCAGGAATTTTCCATTTGTTATTATATTGAATAGTGCGGATGTTAATAGGATTGTTTAAAATACGAACAAAAATATAATTAAATGCTTGACTAATTAAAACTGACCGAGAACATATTAAATATATAATCAAAATCTTAATATATTAACTTACTTAACTTGCAACATTGGACTTATTCATCCTCGCTGATCGCAATTTTCTATTATTATTGATGTTAATTGGCACAATTAAATGAAGTAATCTAATATAATAAAAATTAGCAATTAGTGTAAATTCCAATTCAATAAAAAAAAAAATAGCGACATTTTAAATCTTTTTTATATAAAAAATGTTTTAAAACGAACAATCTGCGAAACAGTTGATTACTATTCAAAGTTGGTATAAAGTTAATTAAAAAGTAGATTTGGGCTGAATACTTTACGGCAACATTTTTTAATTCTTTAAATTATTAAAATAAGCAAAAAACGGTTAATATAAAATCAACCTGACAAAAATCATGCTATTTTACAGATGTCTAGGAAAAAGAGTGTCCGAATTATGCTATTGCTGTTATTTAATTACGTTTTTCATTGTAGGTACAGTGTATAGTCTGATTCGTTGTTAAAAAGCGATTAAAAGCGATAACATTAGGCGATTGGTGCAATAAATTCCCATTTAATTGCAATTACATAATCAAGGACTACTCGTACTCTCAGCACTCAATCGAATATGCAGAGGGAGGCGGAAGGATAATGAAAAGGAGTGGGGCAAGAGCAACGGACAACGAATCGATCCAACTACCGAGTTGCAGCCACACTATTGTTAATTTCCAATCATCCTCACCCCATGATCATCATCCCCCTAAAATTCATATCAAGTTCCAATTTCCAATAGACCAAAACTCCTGCTCCATTTTGCATAAAGCCGATAATAACGGCTGTTCGCCTCGCCACCGCAAATCTCTCGATGACCTCAAAACAGGATAGCCAAGTTACGTTAATCAAGCATAGGATAAAATATAAAATTGACCGTAAATTACTTAAGGCTGGAATACGGGCATTAAATTGCTCATAGTCGAATGAGCACAACACGATAGGAAGGGATTACTCGGCTACAATGTATTGCAACTGATTCGTTTCGATTAATAATATATAAACGTTTTACCCGATCATATCCCGCCATGCACAGTCCGATTAAAAAACTTTTTAATAACTTCCACTTTGCCCATGGCGTAATTTTCAGCTTCCTGAAATTGGTTTGGCATGATTAAAGGAGAATTGTTTCTCAAAAGTCTGTTATTTTAATGGTTTCAAATTATAAAAAACTGTTTTAAGTAATTCCTCGTGAACTTCGATGATAACTACTTGTATAGTAAGGAACAGCTTGACTATAATTTTAATTGAAAAATTGAGTTCTCTGTCGATAATAGTGTAAACAAAATAAAATCGCAACGTTTCGCCCACGTTTTTTTCTATGTATCTAATTAAGGCGAAAGCCATTTTCAGGACTGTTTTCGGTATCCCAAGCAAAATTAACTGGAAAAACATACCTCCACCCAAAATTATTCATTCTTGATTTTTAATGACTTTGCAAAACCCAAATATGTAAATGGTTACACGAGGATTTTCGGTTTTTCATTAAAAATATCAAGTTCTATTTAATTTCTTTTAATTAAATTTCACAAATGCAAATTGAGCGAAAGTGGTTAGAATTTGGTTTCCAATTTTGTGGCCACTTGTGATCGGATAACTTTTGAACTTTGACAAATCTAAAATTCCACATTAGGTCTGGAAGTTTTTTGAATGTGTCTGTGTTTTCATTACAGAATAGCAAAGTTTAAGGTTTAAATTGGAATTAATTAAAATGAATCAATATCCTTCCTCAATATTCCAGTGTCTGAAATGTATTAGATAGAATTGTAGACCGCTAATAGAGCGAAATTCAGGAAGAAAAAATAATTTAATGGTTATCAGCCGAAATATAGAGTAAGAATGAAAATCATAATATCTGTACCAACCAGCAAAGGTATCCATCCACTTTCAGCGTTTATTATTTGAAGGATATGGCAGGAGCGTTGGGAGGTAGTAGTCCTCGTGTCCTTTCTTTGTCTTTTTTTCTAAGAAAAAAAAAAAATCATATTTAAGGGTAACAAGAAATGGAATTGCATTCAACAGACATCGACACTATTACATATATTTTTGGATATTGTTGTTGTTATTATTTCAGTTTATCTAACTTCAATTAGAATAATTCAAATTACATTCAATTTTCATTATTTCCGAATGAGATTAAGGACGTCCGATTTGGTGCAAATTAAAAAGTTCAAGAGTTGGGTAAAATGTAAAATCGACTTGTAAACATAGCCGTTCCAAAGCCTGAACGATTTTAGGATTTGTAGAATTCCTGACGTATAAATAAAATGGTCGTGCGTATATTTTTTGTTGCAGGTATTCAGGTATTGTCTGCCAAACACCCATACTACGATATGTGCATCCGATAATGAATTCAATGGATGTACTAGTCTGGTTCTAATCGATAATTCTGTTCGATCGGAAAGGATTCATCTATCTATCAATTTTTGAGTATTCAGTTATCCACATGTCGGCGGTTTGGTCCTCACAATTGATGAGCCCTAAAGCATACATATGCTGGATGGATATGGGTAGATGTACCACATCGCTTCTGCCTTCAAAATTCACCTATCTTTGATATTCTATCATACAGATGTAATCCGCGAAATGATAGAAAATTATGGTAGGTTGATTTTTGGTTGCATGAATTGATAAGTTAAACGAAGCCATTAATTTGTGCTCGACTGAAATTTCGGTTTCGGTTTCGGCCTCAAAACCAGTTTCGGTCGAAGTGAAGTGAATACCCCCATTCTTTGAATACACGGTTCTCTGCAGAGATATATTGAACCTTACTGAGCATTTTTATAGCACATTGAAGTAAGCCAAATCTAATGACTTCCAAACAAAAGGGGAATTCATGACAAAAAATAGGAAATTTTCCCAAAATTATAGGAATAATTCCCAATTTTGTGAGAATAATTGCAGAAGAGTCCATTGTCTCGTATATTCCTTTTTGGATTTCTCTCCCTGTAGGTAATAAATTAAATAAATATGAGAATTTCTAGACTCGATTTTTGGATAATACCTTTTTTGACGAGATATTTATGATACTTCCGGTAGAATGAAAGATGGAATTTTGTGATCAAGAATGAACTATTATTTTTGTTAGGCAAGTACTTTGGCTAACTAAATCTATTGTTGATAGAGCTATGTCATTAAAGTGTATACTGGCCGTAAACACTGTGTAAACAAATTTATATATATTTAGCTATCGTTCTATTAGATGATCTAATTATTCTTCCAAAGTCTTATTTATTTTTATGGTACAAACTAAACTAGTAACAACAAGGAAAATGGCCGCTGTACTCGTAAACAAACTTGCATAATATCATAAATGTTCGTGTGGATTTCTGTATACATAGGTCGAAATGTTGCTATACAAAACTATATCAGTGTACAGATATACTGATATACCTATACAGATCTTTCTGAATGAAAAACATCATACTGAGAAAATTGTGTGGAACTTGTTCAGTAGTTTACACATGGTCCCGAAGGATATTTTTTGTAACTGATGGAACCGAGGGCGACCTAGTAATGTGAGTAAGCGGACCCGGAAACTCTATTTGTCGCTATAACTTTACAACATCAGCGACAATCTATTTAGGACCGTTCCTTTTATGTTGGTTCACTTTTATGTTGGTATTCGTATTCGTAAGTACCTCTTCAGATAATATAAATGTTCCAGAATGATAGCGTTTATTTATTTACATACGGGCATATGACGATCAAACCGGGGCTAGAGATATAGAAAACTGTAGGTACACATTTTGAATATCTACTATATAATATTTCCTATTGTATATTCTAGCTTAAGTTGTATCTGAGGCACGTTTATTTATAATATTGAAAATGTCTTGTTTTGGGCTTGGAACTGGTCCAAAATTTTAGGTAAACTGTCTTCAAGGAGTGTGCATGGAGAAAATTTACTACAAGTTCTAGTTTATTTGAGTGCATAACGGCGTGAAAAATTGCTCAATCAAGTATATTTTTTTCCTTATTCAGTTTGTTGGAATTTTGGATTTGTTTTCTATCAACAATTTCCTGCAGAGACACTTCAAATTTGAAAAATTTAATTTATTAGATGGGTTTGTTACATTTCTAATAAGGATAGTAGGACGTAGAAGCTGCCAAAGTTTGTGAAATTAAGCATTTTTTACTGTTTTTGTTTGAGGTAAAACTTGAGTAAAACTTAAAAAATCGATATTTTTCCTTTCCCTACAGCTTAATTTTAGTTTTAATACTATGCACTGTATATAAAGTTCTAAGTTTTTAACTTACAAACTGATGTAGATTATCAAAATAAAACATCTTTATCACATGTCTAGATGATGCAATTTATTTTATTTAGTTATGGACTAAGAAAGAAAGTTCAGACTATTATTAGTAGCAAATTAAAGCAAACCCGAATAATTGAATTTTTTTTAAGTTTAATTATGTATTCGGGATTGCTTTAATTAGCTACCAATAATAATTAGTACTTCTTTCTTAGTCTCTTATTAATAATATAAACTAATTTATAAATCCTATTTTTATTTAAATCCTGACAAGATTAACCGGATGTCCAGACTAGCCAGGTCCGCATTAGCGGGACTATACTGTATATTAAAGGTAATTAAATATATTTTTTTAAATTTGAAACAATTTCTTTTAGAATTTTGCTTTGTAAAAAATCAGTTCTAGAAAAAAAGATAGAAATGTTTACAGTAGGTAGTCATATTCTTTTGAAATCGTGTTAAATATTCTGTTAGAAGAAGTTCAAAATTCAAAAAAGTATTCAAAATTCTGTTAGAATACACACACATGTTAAAAATCATAAATATTACGGGTTTCATATTTACAGGAAAGTCAGGTGTATTTAAAGCTTTTGTAATAAGCCAGGCATTATTATCCTGTGTCGCAAATTAGCCGATTTTTAGATCTATCTGTAAAAAATTTGAGTTTTGAAAGGCGAAAGATTATTGGTTTATTCTTTCGCCGTTCAAACCCTGGCCAACAATTGTAGGTTGTAGTGGTGGTTGTTGTTGGTGATGGTCTCCATACCACACTTCGTAGGAACATAATTTTAAATCGATCTATTGAACGAGGATAATTCGACGAACTTGCTAATTATTTTAATGGCAAACAAGAATTTTAGTTGGTGTACATATAATCATCTTTTAAGTCTAGGTAAACAAATTTCTAATTGATGAATCCAAACAGTATATTTAGATGCCTCAAATAGAGTTTCATTCAGTTTTTTTTTTCGAAAAATAAAAAGTTTTGAGATGTACAAACAAACTGTATATTGCAGGTATACTTATTTTATTTAGAAAAAAAGTTTTATGAAAAAATGCGTAATTTTTTATAGCAGACATTTATTTTATACTCATACCACTAGCTACATTTTTAAAATCGTTTTAATATTTTATGGTCTTTTGAAGTAAAAAAAATAAAATAAACGCAATTTAACGAGGGTATTTACAACATTTCGCAGTCTAATTTCAGTTTCATTTTTTGTGCCCCTATCTACCTGTGCGTGTATCTACCTTGGAAATTGAACAAAGAGACACTGGACAATTTTTCCCAAGGCATGGTTAAAAAAAGTTCCATAAATGACTGCAAAATCCCATGACAATCGAATCGATACGGCCAAAATAAAATATGGCATCGAGAGCAAGGAATACTCGTAAAAGTGTTGGGAGTAAGAGAATGAAAATTAAACATGATTCGGATCCAACATTGTCGTGGCTTCAACATACTAACATAAACATACATATGTTGGACATAAACTAGACCAGAACGATGGTAAAAGCATTGATAAAGCGTATTTTTTTGATGTCCCTCTTTATTAAATACGTATAAGATTGCGACATATGGTTGGTATATGCATAAGAGCGCAATTGGATTTAGGGTGGATGGAGTACTTAATGATAAATTGGATTGGGATGAGGTGGTGGTTATTAAAGGGCTATTGGTTTTAGCTGGGATTCAATTGAACTCCATTCAATTGCAACTCATGTTTCCCTCGTTTCTGCCATTAAAAGCGTTTACATGACAAAATAAAAGGGCTTTTAATGACCCTGTCTGATGCTGAATTTTCGAAACTTTTTCTTTTTCCCAAATTTTTTCCGGTGACTTTCGTTATTTGGGTTTCGATTCCAATACTTTTTTTATGGAACGAGTCTCTAGTCTCTAACTGAAGGGTATACCTATCAGATATAGAAAAATGGCTTTGGATACGTTGACTGACTGCCTCCTTTGAATCGCTTTCATTTCATCTCGACACAGAAAATTCGCTGAATCAGAATTAAGATTTTTTCCGGGCTAAAGTTTAGTCCGATTTTGATGACATTTTCTGAATTGTGTATAATACACAGGACGAGTGTCGTACAAAACTTGCTTGTATGATCATGTATATATGTACATATATGTACATATGTCTATGGACTTAAACCGTGAATGTTCAATGGGAAACCATTTTTTTTGTGGCTTGTTCTACAATAGCAATTAAGGAGGGTGGATCAAATTGAATTGAAATTATTGCAGCAGAAAGAATCGCTCCAACACAATAAAAGCTCATGATTTGCGACAATTTAGTAAATAATTGATGGCCTTTTGCTAGCGAATTAGGGAATCAAACAAGCGAAAAGAATTTTTCCATTTTCTCATGAAAAAATTCCATTTGTCCAACAATAACTATTTTGATATTATGTAAGATTTTCAATTTTCGAACCTCTTTTTCAAAATGAAAATTCGGAATTGTCTTAAATTTACCGGCATACAAGTTTTCCATAATAATTGTAATTTTGTGAACACCTTATCTTCAGGAAGGGCAGTTGAAAAGAGTTCCGATATATATTTTTTGTGACCAAAAACAATTCTTTTCGTTCTGAACGCGTTTTCTCGTAAACACCTAACCCACAATTTCAACTCAATCGACTAAGTCAAAATTCCATTTCGTTTGAAATAACTGCTAGAATAACTTAGATTAGTATCTAGGTATAAGCAAAGTCGATGAAAGCTAAAATCATTAAATTCTTGTACAGTGAGTTCGATTTTGCTTTTCAAGTATATACAAGTAAATAAATGCGGTTTCACTTTCAATGCACTCGCAACTAACATTTTTTCAGAAACGGATTTCCAATTCAAAAAGCCATTAGGTATACAATAGGCATTGCATACTTTGCAAATCCTTTTTGTAGCCCACAAACTCATGCGCTATGCTAACATATATTGGAGAAAAACCTCTTATATAATGCGTATAAGCGAATGAATGGTATCCATTAAAGATATTAAACTTTCTCAAGAAGTTCTTGATCTCTGTGTTTAATATGTATTTATACACGTTTTTAGTAGTATGTTTCCTTTTAGTAGAATGTACCTATGGGGTAAAGTGATTTGTTCTAAATTTTCCTTTTTTTCGTTGTGAATGGATTGTGCTTAACAATAGTTTTGATTTTTTCTACTTTCTTCATTTCATGACGCCCATATCGGTTAAAAAATCGTTTCCATCTTTTTAATTAAAATATTACAACATGTTAAAATCAGTTTTAAATATAAAAAATTGATTTTCTAACGAAAATCCTAAAGAATTCAAAAAAAATGTCGGAAAGATGTGAATATTTACAGAAAACCTCCAATATTTAAAAATCAGCACAAATTAACTTTAAACATCATGCTTACACAAAAGCACGGCGCAAAAACTTATAAAATTTTATCATTGTTTTCGAGAATTTCAGTTTTCTCACATCTTATATAATGTATTGTAATTTAAAATTATTTCCTCGATCTTTTTCAAAATTTTGTGATATAAACTACACTTATTTGATTTATTTCTATATAAACATATATCTTGCATACCCGTCGTTTGCGTTATACTTACAGGACCTTCCGCTTCGAATTTTGAAAAATCGTTACTTTGAGGTAAGACTGTGTGCAAAATTTCCTGGAAATCCGTTATTAGTGGCTCGGAAAATACTGTGATGAGTGAGTGAATGGGTACGGTATTTGGCTTTTATATACTCGTATATAAATTTTATACTAAGCAAAAATGCTGACTGTTTTTTTTGCACACAAATTTTCATTTTTAAAGAGAATCTGTAAAAAAAATCTTTATTTAGCGAAAATGAAATCCAAATAATTCACAATATTTTTTATAATGTAGGTACTAAAAAAAATCTTCTGAAAAAGTAAATCTTATTGGAATTTATAATTCCTATTCACTAAATAAATATTGTTCAGTGTTTGTGTTGTAATCGGTACATCGAAGGTACACCGAAGAAAAAGTTTATTATTACTATTTTTTCATCATACACAGTTTTAAGAATTTGAAACAAAATCCATCAGACCGTCTCTTATATAAATGAGATTTAGATGAAATTACTTTTTCACTTTTAGATAAATAAATCAAACTTTAATCCAAACTCAATTGCGTAACCAGAATCATTCATGTTTACTACCGAACTCGAAAGAAAAATGAAATTCATTGCCTTTAATTTAAGGAGAAAATATTCACGAAACTTTTTTGATGTGGTTTAGGCACACTTTTGGGTTTTTTAACTGAAAAGTAAGCGAGACTATTAAAATGTTGAAGAGCCATACCCTGTATGATATTAAATTTTGTAATCCATAGAAATTTATTTTCGTGAAAGAATCCGGAAAAGAATATGGACAGACAGAATATTAATAAAATAAATATACACGAAAAAATTTAAACATTTTAATTATTTGTTTATGGTTTTAATTATTTATGTATAACTATTTACATTTTAACAACACACGGTTGCGATTCTTTTGCTTTTGACTTCCATGAATCTTACCATATAGGGTATACTAACATAGGAAAATAATAAATGTGGATGATCGGGAGTAACTTTACTTAAGGTCAAACTAAAAAAAATAATAGATGATACGTCATTTTTGTTCGTGAAGAACGAACAGACCATGGAAAAGAAATTTTCCAGTTGGCCGCCTATAAATAAATACTTCCTCGCATTGACATTCATGATTGGTTTCATTTTTTTCAGATTTTTTTTATTAAATCTATTTTGATGCATAAATAGATCAGATGCGAATAAAATTTATATTGGATTAGATGACTGTTTAAAATATGCGAGAGGACAAAAAAATAAGGAAAGTAATTTATAAATTAACTTTAAAAAGGCCAATAAATCAAGGTCAAATATTTTTAGAGTGTTCATATTGTTTGCATCACCGGGCGGCATTTTTAAAACCAAACTAGTAGAAATGTTTTTTTAACCAGCAAAAGGAGAGTATTGTAGATTACTTTCGATGTCTTCAATAGAAATTTGGGGTAAAAATTATAAAAAAAATCTATCCAATGGACAGTAATTATTTGAAAAAATTATTTTTTGTGTTATGACGAATGAAATTAACATTTTCTTACAATTAGTACAATATCTTTTTGCTTGTCTGAACCGTTGATTGATTCCCTTATTATGAAAATCAATTAATTTTGAATGTTGTTATTTTCAGATTGATATTTATTAAACGGAAATTCGGGATTGCGGAAGAAACGGTTATATTTATAATCCATGGAATTTCTACGCGCCTATTATCTTGTTTAATACACTCAATTACGTAAATATTTCTGGAAGAATTCCTGTGTCAGTTTTAACACACTTTCCTTACACACTTGCTTGTACTTCAATAAAATTTAGTTCCATCTAAATGCCCAGGACGTCATTTGTATAAACCTATAGGTGTATATGCAAGTGGTGTATCGGGTGTTCCAATTGCTTGGACCGATGTTATATGTGATTGAGGCTTAAACGTCCAATGATTTTTGACATCTGTTTTCAGTTTTGACAAATTCAGTCTTTGGCAATTTCAACCATGCAAAGATTAACAATCGAATAACGTATTAAAGTGATTGAAATGAGCGTTTAAACAAAAATGCTTTATTGAATGAGAAGTTGTCAGGTCGCATTATCTCTCGAAACAGCGAAGTCAATTGGCTGCCAAGATCGTGCGATTTGACGCCTTTGGATTTCTTATTTTGGGGTTATCTCAAGAGTAAATTCTGTGCCAACAAACCAACAACAACTCAACAGCTGAAGGATGAGATAACAAGACATATTCATGGGATCGAGAACAGATTTCATCAAAAATTTTGACCATCGAGTGGATGTGTGCAACAGAAGCCTTGGCGAACATTTGAGCGATATTATCTTACATACAAAATTGCCATGTGCCAAAAAACATGATTCGATAAAGAAATCAAAATTTGTTTAAGAAATAATTTTGTCTATTTTCTGTTAACATCGGTCCAAACTATTGGAACACCCGTAATTACCCCTTAATAATGTGTTGCCAAGGGTGTGCGAACCAAGGGTGGTCGGTGGTTGTGTAAAGGTGAATCTGGTTTGTCATTTATGCTCTATAGAAGTGTGTAATATGCATAAAAGCTCAACGTCAATGGCACATCTTGAAAGACATCATCCATGACAGAAAGGAGCCACGACAATGTATGGTGTTGTGCCAGCAGCGAAATCAGAAGAATAAGAAGCAGCTCAACAGCAAGAAATAAAGCATTTCACGAGTCACTGCCTTTAACACTTCTGTCGTTAACAAAGAGCCCTTTACACCCAACTGAATTGCTTTGTGTTTGTGAATTCTCTTCGCTAGTAATTCCTACAAAACATTTAACTTACATCATCCTGGCAAAGGCAAAAAAGGATACAAATTGAGCCTCTAAGCTCATCTTTGCCCTAGGACTGTTCCATTTGCTCTATGGTGGCACAAAGCCCATAACAAATTCCAATATATACCAATACATGTGCTTATGCAATAGCATATATTATACAGAATGGCCCAAAAGACGTTGTGATATGCTGTGCTGTTGTTTATAGAGTCCTTTGGTTTCCTTTTACCACTCTTTGAGAAAGGAAAACCGGCAACAATATAACGACAACACCATAAACTTATTTTTATTTTACTATTTAGAAAATCAATTAGCGGCCTTTAATACATAATTCATGAAATTTTCCGAAACAAAATGTTACCAATTGTATATACTCGTACGTATGTATTCAGTAAGTCTTGAATCTATTCTACTTGTATGTATATATACAGTACATTTATTTATACGTGAAAAGGATGTTTCTTCTTCAACAATCTCCTTTTATTATACGCGTTCCTTGAGCATCCCTTCCCTTACCCTGCATTGATTGATTCCTTGTCCGTGTTTTATGATTTTTCGTTTAGGTTTTAGGATTTTTCGTTTGACTTCAGGAAAAACATTAAACGTGAGCGACAATTGAAAACGCGTTTCTGCTCCTGTACGCGATAAGAATTGACAAAAAGCACAGAATTTTATTAGCAATGTAAGCGAACGAAACTTTAATACGAAAATTTATGTTTACCTTTATAATTTTCAATTTGTTTTCAGAAACTCTGCTTCAATAATTAGTTTCACAGTAAATTAAAAAGACAATTTCTAATTGTTTTACGTTTGCTGGTAATAAAATATGTTGACTTTAAACTTCTGATTCGTAAAATGTAAAATCGGATATCGTTATTCTTTTAATTATAAGAACTTTGTTTTGTAATGACGGATTCGATTTGCAATTATAATTTTATCTTTTTAAACTAGATAAATCAAAGAATAGAAAACAGAATTCTAATTTCCGTTAGGTACATGTTCTTTGAAAAAGCAATCATAGTTAATTCTCTATGAACTTAAATTGACATCTTTTTTTCTTTTTTTCATCTGGTTAAGATCAGAAATAGATGACAGAAACTGTGAAATAAAAGTTGAAATAAAGTAGTGAGAGTTAAAGAAATGTCTAAAACTTACATGAAAGTTGTTACCAAAGTTACGGTTTTGGTACGGTAATAAAACTTTGAAACAAAAATCAATACCCTATGGAGTTGAAGCAGATGATTGCCAAAAGGACCAGGTATGTACCGCACCGACCTTTATAAACTAGACACATGGATTTACTACAAGCAAGCAACCATAACAATAAGAAAAATCTCATACGGAGTTTGGTGAAGGGGGCGGGGCTGCTTGGTGCTGACATTATAGTGTAGGAGAAAAATAAAAAGTACAAAGTTATATAACAGCAAAGTCGACAATTCTAATCCAAAAACTTTTATACAAAACTAAGATTTTTTTGTGGCTCTATAAAAACATGAAGTTGTCGATTTGGCATTTCGTCCCTTCTGTATCTGTTTGGTTTTGCTCTGTACTACAACTAGCGACTATATACATATATATATATATATATATATATATATATATATATATATATATATATATATATATATATATATATATATATAGAGAAATCTCATACGGAGTTTGGTGAAGGGGGGGGATATATATATATATATATATATATATAGTGATCCGTATAGTGGTTCTATCTGGATCATTGTTGTTTCTATTCCCCGACCGCCCCAATGAAATTATTGTTGACGGCAAGCGGGCAGAATACTGGAAAAATTTATCGAAAAGAGGATAAAACAGGAGACAAGAACATGCATAAATATATTTTTATGCAAAAAAACAGTGAAAAAACTGCGCGTCGAACCAGTAGAGTGTGAGTGTAAGATGAGCTCCATCCGGTTTAACAACCAACAATGATTGACTTTTTCGCTATATGTGATGTTGAATTTGTATCCTTCAAAATGTAGGTACAAATTTTTGTTCTTGTCGCTGTGTATTTTGAAAATATTTGCAAATAAAGATTTGCTGACTTGGCAATAGTTTCTAATATTACACGAAACGAATCCGTCGTACAGTTAAAAGAAAAGATTTTTTCCCTAAAAAATCATTTTTAAATATTTTTGGATTTATTAAAGATTTTAAAGTAATCAACATATACTAATTTATCTATTATTCTATCTTATCTGTAAGCCGAATATGTTCGAAGAATGCTGTATTATATGTTTTTTGTGAAATTAGTTTATCTTGTATGAGACATTCACACATAAATATGTAATGGTTATTCAAAAGAACATTTTTACCAGTTCGGTAAATTGAGGTAGACTGAATGAAATGAATGTATTGTGCACATTTTTTGTTCGAAAAAAGGTTGACACAACCACATTCTAAAGGAAAAATGAAAATTTCTTTGAGAATAAAAAAAATATTTTATGTTACTATTTTCATGTCGCTGGAAGCCCAACAAAGCAGACGAAAATAAAAGTGTCTGAGAGTCCATTGTGTTCCGATTCGCGTAAAAACGATTTCATAACTAAAGCGGCGGAATAACATTTCTTGAATTATGAGTCCGTTTTATGCACCAGGATTTTTTTTTAAGTTTCTGATGGTGCTGTATTTACAGTACGCTCGAAATAGGTTAGCACATATTCAATCCAGATAAAAAAGATTTGAGCATGAATTCTTACTTGAGATTATATATTACTTGTAGTTCCAAAGTGTAAAAAAATATTTGGAATATTTGGTAAAGTGTACTTATCACCAAACTATTGCCATATTTCCAAAACGCAAGAACATTACTTTATTAATAAAATTTGTAGGTGGGATGCAGTATATAGGGTGGTTGTTTTTATTTTTAGTCAATCAGGGACAATATGAGGAGGACGATGAGGAAGGATAGCTGACATTTCATACGCGCGTAGAAAACAAAACATGACTTACAGTTCCCTCAGTCGCAAAAGATTCTGTTTTGCATTTTGTGATTGTTTTTCCTAGCGTTTTTTTTCAATTTCAATACTATATTGAATAATCCGGAATCAATGATTAATAACTGGGATGCCGGAAAACGTGCATAACTCCGGGACTGTTGCGGTTAATTAGAAACGTATGCTCACCCCAGGTATATGACATCATTTTTTTAACTTGTAAAGCAAAAACTTCATGTATTTAGTTATTTTTATTTAGATAGGGAAAAGTTTTCATTTGTAATGAAAATATATTGTTTATACAAAAAAAAATCTTCGTTACTCAAGGTAATTTTGTTTTTCTTATAAAACCCCCAACTCTCTGGTGACAGGGGATTTCCATAGATATTAATTTCAAAACCTTAAAAAGTCCAGTAAATAAGAAAATATTCATTGCATGGTAGACTAATCTTTAATAGTTAATATTGATAGCAAAAGCAGTTTCACAGTCCGAATTCTTAGGCATTGCAAATATTTATAAATAAAAAATTCCCTTTTCTAAGCGTACTTTCCTAAACTTGGGAATTTTCGGATGTAAAATTAAGATCTCAGGGTTTGTTTTCTCCAAGCTTTTCTGTTTGTGTAGAGGTAAAACTCTTTTGAAAAATATGAAATCGCAGAGATTTTGGTAACATGGTATTTTGTAATTTTATTCATGTGACTATTCGAAAGTACATGGAAAAATATGACAACGGAAAGAATAAATAAGTGCCATAAATTTTGGTTTTAGTTCAATAGTGTAGGTAAACCTGATTTTTCATTTTATTCAATTTTTTTCGCATCTGAGGATTTCAACGAAATGTATAGTTTTTTACTTAATGTAATGCGATGGGTCATTCATTTTGTTACTTTCCTAACGAGTAGGATTTATTTGGAGTGTTTTATAGGAACACAATGAGGGTTGCAGGGTAAAAGCAGATATCAGAAGCCATCTTTTTCAATTTGGTTTGAGAAAATATCGTTTGGATAATATTATCTCAATTTCCTCTTTACAGTATTATACAATGCTATCAATTTATCGGTGTTCTGGTAATTCTTTCAGTAGGTATCTAAGCCGATAGCCATTTGTAATTCAGTAGTTAGGAATTAATGTTAGGTCAGGGGCAGAATACACTACATTGGAATGAGGAAGGAGTTGGATGGATAAATTGGATCTGTTATTTCAAAACTCACCTCCGTTTACCTATATTGAAGTTAATTTAATCGGCAAATGACTTCCAAATGATGCTCAATTGTCTGTGAAGATGAGCCTCCAAGGTGCTTTCCTACCTGACATTCTATGTTTTGCTCAATAGTCTGTTCAATATATGCTTGATTTTGTACATTTTTGCAGCCGTTATCTATATTGTATGATACCTGGCTATAATGTTGTATATACATTCGCACATCGACCGTTAAAATGGCTTTTCCATGAACAAAAAAGTAAAGGATACTGTTCGTAATTCTTCTTCCTCTTATCTATTATATATGTGGGTGTATGTCTGTATTTTTGTATGTATAAAGTATAGAAATGGGACGTCAGGGGAGAAATTGAAATGAATTTCAAGGGCTTAACGAAATTGAAAAGACGTCGATGAAGACCGAAGGGAGTTTAGCTAAAATGGAGCTGAAACTAAAACCGAGCTACTGCTGATGATAAAAATAAAATCAATTGGTGATCTTTCTGAGACGAGAATGTTGTGCTCATTTTTAAAGTCGATTCAATTTTATCGTTTCTCCTTCGATGATATTCCTATACGACTATCGAAGCAAACACTTAAGAGTATCATATTGCAGTTGTTGCCTACACCTGAGAAGAGTCTCATAACCGTCATTTTATTTATATAATATCCTCACAATATCACTTAACTGAAGGAATTTGGAATGCTTTTCAAATAGAATCGTTTCTCCTTATGGATATTTGAAATTACCCACGACACTAACTGGTATTTTCCTTTCAGTGCACATATTAAGTAATATGAGTTCAGTCCTAAAGAAATTTTTATGAAGAGAACTCAAGAAAATTTTCATATTTATGTAAAACAATGAAAATGTATTGGTAAACTCTTTTAATCGTGCTAAATTTTGATTCAATTTATTCAATTTATATAGAAAATTAAAACTCAGGTACTACATGATACCATGTTGATAATAAACTTCTTTTACAGATTTGGTCTTTAAACATGTTAACTCTAAACACGTGTTGTGGTTTATATCGAGAAAATAACAAACAAAAATCGAAGCTACTTTGAGATTTTGTTTTTTTTTTATGACCTTTGGGAATTTTTTTGAGTCAGGCATTTAGAATTGATCTCAACAGTTTCCGGCTACAAATCTTAAAAATTTCTATATAATCGGTTCTTCTTACCCCATAACGAAATCAATCTCCTTAGTTATGTTCTTAAGATCAGAAAGGAGACAAGGAGGAAAAGTCGGGCCTGGTAATATTCATGTTTTGATTTTCCCCCTACTTTTTCCACACTTTTGACTTGTTCCTTCGATTTTAATTAATCAGACGTCTTATCGGCTTGTGAAACGAAACAAGAAAATCCTTTCGACGGATGAAAGCTTAAAACAAAGAGGCATTAGCAGCAAATAGGATTAGTTTTTCTCTTATCCAAGCGAAGAAGTCGGTGTCTTTTGAACCAAGGACAAAGACTTCGGGGATGTGGCAAAACGTCGATTGTATAAACCAAGCGATAAAGAGATATTTTGGCAAGGGTGAAGTAATGAAAGTTTTCCATCACTTTTCACTGTATGGGTAAAATACTGCAATTTTAGGAATATTTAAGTTATTTCACTAAAAAAATTTCTGGTTAGAACAAAATTTTCTACAAAAACTATGAAAGACGATTTGCATTTCCCGAATAGATAAAAGTATTTCAATATTTTTTTTTTCCTCTTTCTTACATATAAGACATGTAAGAAATTACTTTAAAAACGGAACTCAAAACGGGGCCTCGCACGCCCTGGGATATTTACCCATCGCTAAATATATGTAACGAAATTTGTAAGATCGACTTCTGCCAGTATCCCTTAACAGATTTTGATGCGGTTTTTTGCATTCGAAAGGTGTTATCGTCCCATAGAACTCTGTAGAACGAAATTTTAGAACAAAAAACCATTTTTTAATGTCTTTGTATAAAAATATCCAACATTATATCCAATTATATTCATCATGATGATGTAAGAAAGGTGTCATCTCACCGTTACAATGCCGTCAAAATGACGAAACTTTAAAAATCTTTAAAAACGTATTTCGTTATCTATCAATATAAATAATATTGAATTATTTTCTTATAAAGAAAATAGTTCAAATTATAATGGGCGCTTTAAATGACACAACAAATATTACATTCTGTTTTTTGATCTTCTGACGATGGTCGTATTTCCTTATCTTGAATGTTTGAATACTGAATAATCTTTGTTGCGTTGCAAATATGGATTTTCCTTGTCATGTGTTATTGGCATATGAATGTTATGTTCAAATCTCAAAAATTACGATCAACATAATTTTTTTTTTCGAAAACATAAATTTGATTTGCTATACCCTATTTATTGGTTTTATAACAATTTCTTAAGCCTTGGCTGCGTGGTTGAAAAATATGTTGAAGTTTGAAAACTTCATGGGCTGAATATGTACGTCAATTTTTTTTATCTTCATTTAAAGATCAGAGAAGAATCTAAGATAATTACGTTCCCGAAAAGATTTTGCGTCAAGAATGGCACTTAAAGCGGAATTCGGTCAAATAAACTATTTTTCAAATGATTATAGATTGCGTTTAACCCCGTACAACCTCCGATAAGATTCTTAGGTCCGATGATTATTGTTCGCATCGAGTTTTTAGTGAATTCGAAAATGAAGCAAAACACGGAAAATTGATAAGGCATGTTGCAAACATTCATATTATGATTATTATTGTATCTGGTGTATTTATTTGAAATTTCATATAAGAAACTTAAATGGCACGAGATTTTTCAGAGCACGATTTTTTTGCCTATTTTTAGATTGACGAAGAGGGTTATCGGCAGATTTCCTCGTGCTGCGAAGAATCTTTTCGTCTACAAATTCAGCATGAGGTTACTGAACATATGTTCATATTTCCTTTGGATAAGAAAATCAAATAGATGTTTATGCGGATTCAAACTAACAAGTAATTTCAATATTTTTAGTTTATATGTGAATGTGACGTTTTCATGTCTTTCGATTTATTATTATTGATAATTTTTCTCTAGTTCAGCCTGGAGAAATCAGTACTAAAGAAGTGCGATCTGGATCGACGCGGTAATCAAAGTGCAGTCCCATAAATGTATTTGTTTATCGCACTGTTCTTAACATTGCGTCATATTTTACTGTTTATATACTAATATTGACTATTTAAAAAAATTTGTTCGCTGGACACTGGGATTTAATAATCGACAAATAGATAGAAGAATTTTGACTTTCATAGTATTCTATGAATCACATACTTAGTTTACCCAGTTAGAATTATTTAGATGAATTAGTATCAACACAAAAATTCTTTATTATTTAAATAGGTACGTGTAATAATTAGCAACTAGGTGATGTTGTGATAGTTTCTTGATTCTTCAAATTATTATAAACGCCTAGCAATTTTTTGTGCAATTCATTTCAAATAAAATTCGCTTTTTTATTTGAACGAACTTTTGATACCTGAGCAAGACCTCGTAAATTTAATCAAATGTAGTAAATTAATGGAAAATTCGAAAAAACACCGTTTAAAAAAATCTTATATTCGAGTTGGTGTATCCAACAGAGGAGTAGAAAACATTTTTTTTTACAATGAATCCATTTATTTCGAAAGTATTATTTAAAAAGAGAAATTGTGTCAAAGGACAAAAAAAACAAAGAAAATAAAGTGATCAATTTACAAAAAGAGCTTGTTAGCCCAGATGTTTCACATACAAAACGAAGGCCCAGCATGTGTATATATGGGGTGTGAAATTTCTGAAAAGCAATTGAAACGAAGATAGGATAGGAGTATTTATACCATTTTCCCAGTAACAGTAACAAAGTAGTAGGTAGATAGCGCCAGCAGGTAACGAAATAAATCAGCACAATAAATATTTTAAGACAAATGGCAATTTCTGGCAAGAAAAACTTTTCCCATAGCTCATACATTCTCTGCTTGTGTAACAATAAAGGACGCGCTTGAATTCAAATCCAAATACGGACGAAATTTTTGGGCTTTTGTTGTGTCCTCGCTCGAATCCAGAACTAGTCAGCCAATTCAACACCACCCAAAAATGGCTCGAATTTTTGTTCCTCTCCTGAATGTGTACTGTTTGGGAGCCTGCAGGCTGGAACCCGACCGATCTGGCCAACATCGTCCCAAATATCTCATCCATCTTGAAACTTATTTTGTTTCTCATAAAGGAAATGTAAAGTTATACGCGTATAGAAGTTTTCTTCTTTATTCATTTTTGTTGTTTCTGTTGTTGCTTTTCGTTTTCAAATATAGATATATAAGTAATATTATGGAATGGGCTGCAGATTGAAGAGATACAAGAAGCTCAAAGCATCCTTTGCAAGGCCATTAACGGAATTTACATCCCAATAAATCTCGGGACACTCATAAAAAGCAATAATGTCACTTTGTGCAGAAATAATGACATCATAATCAGTGAAAGGTGAAAACCTGGGTACGCCCAGCCACAGCCGCCGTTCCATCTTCATCTCCCACTCCCCTAAAACATCGTTGGTAGTCAGACAAACGGCGTAAAGTATGCCACCAAAACTCTCGGAACTTTGGAAAACTCCAAGATGTGGACCACTTGTTCCTTGTTGTTCGTTGAGGCATAAAACTTGTTTTCGACGGTACAATCATTTATTATGTTTTATTGTTTTGCTTTACTTGGTTTTCTTGTTACCTTGAAACAAAAATGATTTCAGCTGAAAGCCCTTACACCCACTAGAAGATGTTGGGGACGTTTTAATAGGGGCGGGTTTGAGTTTCACCCCAAACTTAAATTTTGCCAGGTAGTCAATGTAAATGTTATGCGAAAAATTATAACAATAATATAGGCATGAGAAACAAAATATATACATGGAAGACAAATCAAGAATGACTTCTAAAAGTAGAAAAGGATATATGCGATTTTAAAATTTTAAATGTATTCATGTAAACAGGTAAAATTACCCATTGCATATTTTCGTATTTTTACGCGTAGTGTTTCATGAACAAATAAGATGGTTCCCATATTTCAATTATTTAAAAAGTTATTGCCGGATTTTTAACATAACCTGAAACAAATTTAAAACCACAATAAAGCTCTCTTAATCGGATCATTTAAAAAACAGCTATTATTGTCGTTAGAGTGCTCTGGGAGAAAAGAAAAAAATAATTAAAAAATAAAATAGATTATTGAAATATTTATTTATACTGCTAGAATCGGTGCTTGGATTCCTTCTTATATATAGCTTTACATCTAGTTCAACGACTTTTTCGAGCATGAAAAACGACACGTGTACGTTATTTTCAAAGATAATATTACTCAGTAAGTAACAACAAAAACAAGATCTCATATTAGAAATGGGAAAACAATCTCAATTGTTGGGCATCGGACTACTTTAAGGACTTTTTTTTATTGAAACAAATACAAGGTCTTTTATAAAATGATCTTTGTTTTCTATGGCTCAGATAATTATTTTCGATTTATTTTGGAATTCCTCTTTTCCCAGAAGGATGAAAAATCATTTTCGTTTCGAATAAACAAACATTCCAAACATATTAACTGCCAAAGAGATTTTAAGAAAACATTTTCAGTTTTCCGTTTCTAGGTTTGTTTGAATAGAAACGAGTCTAGTGGTTTCAAACACTTGTGAGAAATAATCGTGTTTGTATTTTTTTTTTGTTTTTTTGGCGTGGTCTATTCCGATCAACTTTCGTTTAGTTTTTGAGAATAAGTTTAACGACATAACATTCTTGTCCAAGTAATTCGAAATGCTTTCCATGTTTATTAACAAAAGGTTAATAACTTGTTTTTAATTTTCTACAAACCAATAAAAAATAGCTATTCACTATACTACGCCAGTTTTACCCCGACAATTTGAAATATAAAAATTTGTAAATTTTTACACTAATTTCGAAGAATTTCTGTCAAGCTTACATTTAGTGATGGTCAGCAGTTTTCAATTCATTTTATCGGACATAATAATTTACAAAAAAAAACTGTTTCCAAATTCAAAGAATTTAAATCGATTTTTCGTCTTTAGTATACCCATTGATTTAAAGGAAAGATGAATTAACAATTTTGTTACAATATTTGCTAAAACGTGATAATTTACCAGTATTTTTATGACACTCTATTTAAGCAATTCTTACTCCCATAAAATTGACATTGATGTACTAACCCCAACAGAATTTTCTTCCTCCTAAAATTTTAACAAAAAAGAAATAAAAAATATTACCTTCGACTTTAAACCTTCGACTTTAAAATGAAATATAAATAAGAAAATCGACTGTAAAACATGTAAAAACCAATACATTTTTAAAATTTTATTAATGAAAAGCTTCAAAGAGAAAAACTTTTTAAATTATTTCGGATTGAACAGCACGATTTTTTATTGGACGATAAGACTCTACTCACGTGAAGCTAAAGATCTCGTGCTATATTTTTCATCTCGACACAAACACAAACCCACAATATTCTTAACGTTTTCAACTTTTTTTTCTTACATCATCGGGAAATGAAAAAAATATATAACTAATAATTATATGATGAAAAAATAATCAATAATGTAAATAGCACGTATGTATAGCACGAAGTTACACTTAGCTATTTTTCACAGATTCCATTGAAGTCATAAAATCTCGGAATTTATTAGCAGTACAGAATAGAAAAATCTTGGTAAAAACTTTGCGTGATAATTTTTGGAGGGTAGGGGATGGTAACGACAAATATTAATTCACGTTTCGTAAGCATGTGAAGACCCCTTTTAACTAGCCCGACTAGCTTTAATAATACATGAGCTCCAACTATAATAAATTATATGATGAAAAATATTCTATTGGTTCTTATCAGACAGAATATTCAGAATTCTACACGACGGTCGTTGAGTTTTGCCGCTTAACTTAATCAGCCAAGCCTTACTTGCTTTTTACTTTCCGGCGTCAGAAAAACTTGAGGAAATTTGTGGGAAATTTTCACTAACTCAGATGAGGTAGAGGGGTACTAAGAGATTTCAGTCGACTAAAGCAAGCAATTGGGATTAACATTGATAATTCCCATCAGTAAAACAATCAAGTATATAAGCAATCAATTTAATCGCTTGAATAATTAGTCTCGAAAGTGTCAACGGCTTGTTCACATCTCAAGTTGAAAATTGAAACCTTATCGAATTTACTTACTTCGCAATGCAAGCGCAGAAAAGTTTAGCGGTTTTGCGATTTTGGTGCACGCTTTTACTGATTCTAGTGACTTTCGAATTTTCCGCTTCCGGTCATGAGCATGAAGGTGAGATCAGATATGCAACTGCTAAGAAATATTTTATGATTTTCCTGTGTACTAAACTCAAAGTCAAAAAATTCTAATATTTTTCCTACGAATTAAGTTTCATTGAACCGAATTAAACTTCCATATTTATACTTGTGGAAAATGTCCTTTAATTATGGATATAAATAACGTTTGTTGTAAATATTTTTCTTTTTTGGATAAGTCTCAATTTTGTTAATGCGGATACTGTGATGAGAGTTATAATAATTTTGGGTAACAACATCTATAAAACTGATTTTATAATGAGTTTGTAATAATATATCAACAAAGTTATTTTTTATTGTTGAATTGTAACTAAATAATCATCAATAGCGTGACTTTGAAGTATTGCTTTCTCCATCCAGAATCTGATGGACTTTATAATAAACCAAAGCAATTTGGACTGAGTGACATGTGGAAATTTTTTTTTAACTATTATTGATTTCAGAATACGATAATATGCATCCACAAATGCATTACCGAAGCAGTAGTAGCCGAAAGAGAAGGGGAACAATGCCTCCAATTATGTTTGCTCCACCAGCAATTGAGGAGCATAGGGATTACTGGATTAATGTTGGACAAAATGAGCTTAATATGCAGTTGCTGAAGAATCGCCTCAACACAAATGTTGCTAAGAACATAATAATGTTTTTGGGTGACGGCCTGTCGATACCGACAATTACGGCGGCTCGTGTTTATATGGGAGGCGAGGAGAAGCAATTGTCTTTTGAAAAATTTCCATATGTCGGTCTATCAAAGGTACACATTTTCACTTCAAGTTTAAAATATGTTTTTTATTGAGGAACTGTTCAATAACTTTTTGTACATATATTAAATTTTCAGACCTATTGTGCAAATACTCAAGTGGGCGACTCTGCATGTACGGCAACAGCTTATCTTTGCGGTAGGTAGAAAAGAGAATTTCTTCAAACTACAAAATAATATCTATTAACCCAAATTTGTTCGTATAGGCGTTAAGGGTAATTACGCCACTATTGGGCTTTCTGGTGCTGTTGCTTTGAGTGATTGTGCAGCGGAAAATAACACCGCAAGTCACGTTGAATCTATAGCAAAATGGGCGCAGGATGCTGGAAAAGTTGCTGGTATGTAAAAAGTTAGAAATTAGGTACTGTTTGTTCCAATTGCGCTTTTCTTCAAATCGCTAAAAAAAAATTTCAATAAATTGTGAAAATTTTTTGTGTCTTTAAATTTGAATATCGTTATGAAATTGCAATTTCTTGACTTAGAATAAGTTATAAAAACATTGTAGGTTTGATTACAACAACAACGGTAACACATGCTTCACCAGCGGCAGTTTATGCCCAAACAGTAAACCGTAATTGGGAAAGCGATGCCCAACTACTAAGGGATGGTGGTGACTCCAATCAATGCATGGATATCGCCAAACAGTTGATATATAAAGATGTTGGTGGAAAATTGCGAGTTATTATGGGTGGTGGAAGACAGCATTTTTTACCAGAAGCGGATAACGATATCACTGGAGTGTCAGGGAAGCGTCAGGATAAAATCAACTTAATCGACGAATGGCAGCAGAGACATAGCACAAATTATGCATCGTTTGTTCAAACGAAACAGGAATTATTAAATGTAAGTAATCGCTACTTTATTCTTTAAAATGAACAAAAAAAAATTCAGTAAAAAATCGCGATTTCTTTCAGTTACCAAAGGATACTGAATATGTATTGGGATTGTTCGCTTCATCCCATTTACCATTCCATCTCGATGCGGACAATAGAACGATGCCAACCCTTGCCGAAATGGTAGATAAGGCTTTGGATGTCCTCGAAAAAAGCCAATCGGGTTACTTTTTATTCGTGGAAGGAGGTCGCATTGATCATGCTCATCATGAAACGGAAGCGGTCAAGGCAATCGATGAGACAGTGGAATTTGAGAAGGCAATTGAATTGGCGCGAAGGCGGACAAATGAACAGGACACCCTGATTGTCGTCACTGCTGATCATTCCCATACTATGTCTATCGCAGGATATTCCAGTAGAAAAAATGACATATTTGGCATTAATAATAGTCAAGTCGGCAACGATGAATTGCCCTACGCCACTCTAAGCTATGCCAATGGTCCGGGTTTCGATGGAAATATGAAAAAGGAGGGTAAACGACGAAATCTGAGGGAGGTCAATATGCACGACAAGGTGAAAAATTAATTTTGATATGAGCTGGAAATGTTTTACTGATTCGAAAAATTAACATTTTTACAGAATTTCAAGTTCCCCTCGACAGTGCCTCTTGACTCGGAAACACATGGCGGTGAAGATGTACCAGTTTACGCCAGTGGGCCTTGGTCACATTTATTCACTGGATCGTATGAACAAAATTATATCCCCCATGCGATGGCGTATGCTGCTTGTATTGGCAAGGGTCGGACCGTTTGTTCATAAGGACGTAAAGCCTGTTTAGAAAGTACAAATTTTGGTTTTGCGACCTTGTTTGAATGACGGCTATGTTTGTATAGTATTGTTAAAGTGTAGAAGTTGAATACGAATTCATGTTCATGTGATGTCCTTTAATAATTTATTTTAAGTGCCTTGTTATTACGTTTTTGTTGTAAATTATTCTTATGTTTAGGTTTTAGCTATTTGTTTAAATGGCCCACATTTTTTAAAGCCAGTTTATGCTATAGTTAAAATAAGTTAGAAATTATTATAAACAAATACACACACATATTGTTGTTATTAAATTAATAAATTCAGGTATTCAAATTATAATGAAAGTTTTTTGCAAAAACAAAACAGTGATTGCGATGGAAATCTTTGAAACCACAATTTTTTCACTGTAAAATATACTAAAACCCTAGTCTGTGACACAAGTGATTTAATTTAGAAGTTTTTCTAGTAAAACAATTGTTTTTTTTTAATCTGTTTTCCCCACAAAAGCCCATAAATAATAAAGTCCCAGTTTGCCTTAATTTCGTGATTTTCGAAATTAATTAATAATAATTATTGTGATATTATTATATTAACATTATTATGTAAATCATGAAATGCATTTAGAATTAAATTAAAACGAAAATTGATTACAGTGCTGATGCATATAAACACAACCATACTAATGGTAATAAAGAATATGCATGTAAAGAAACCGGAGCCACACATATTCGGAATGAATACATGCAGGTTAACTTCACATATATCAGAATATTGGATATGTATTCACTTTTTGTACTATTTATCCTGTGTGATAATTGTAGTACGTTGTATTGCTTAAAATAGAACCTTGGAAGGCTGCGTAATGTTTGACCAAATGGTAATTTGAACTTTAATCGAGAGCGCATAAAATTTAGTAATTTTTTCTTTGCCTTGTTTATTACTCCACTCACACCCGTCAATTAAAAACAACAATTTGCGTTAAAACCGCTGGATCTCGTATCTTGGTGTATGGAAAATGCAATCAAAAAAATTTATGAACACATCACATGGCCATAATTGCCGGCAGCTTCCATTATGAGGTTGCAGCTTTCCATCTGTATACGAGTAAACCCTTAGTCCTTGGCTCTATGATGAACTGTAATTGTTCTTGAGTTTAAGTAAGGATCGACGGTTGAAAAGCTTGGTGGTTGGAGTTGGAAATTCCATGTAGGATAATTGCATAGATAAATAGATATAGTCAGTAAAAGTATAATCGCTGTTGCTAAGCACAAGCAGAATGAGAAAGGATGTGCCCACTTACATGACTCAACCGAAACCTCATGTAAGGCTATTATATACATGGATTTCCATTAGAAACTGAAATTTTTGGGATGCATTAGGGATGATAGTGGTAGATGGAGGGCATTAGGTCTCCCGAAGGCCGTAATTAATGCCCGTTTAATGTTTCATCAAAATGTTTGCGGCAGCTTCTCATTCTCTGATATAAAATTGAACAATTTCGGGGCTATGGAAAACGAACATTATAGGCTCCGTTTTGTGGGTCTTCTTAACTCCCACTAAATGTATATATGTTATGCTATCAGCCCTTTCTAATGGCATATTGTTCTCCATAGATACGCAACCATCAGCCATTCGCCTTTGAAGGATAAGAGACGCTTGCGGTATATTGAATGGGATTGGACCACAGATCCCAATCTTATCGGGGTTGGGACCAATTCTACTATAGGCATGAATTTCTTATCAGCGCAATTTGTTCGCAAAAATGTTTTGCGATAGTTCTGACATTAATTGGAATAGTTCGGTTACGTCGATACTGTGCCGAGAAACCACTTAGGATTTTGAAGGAAATTAATTTCAGTTTGAGAAAACTTTTACAAACTTTGACAGAATTGGGATTTCTTCCCCTATAAGTATATAAGTGGTGTTATATTGAAGTGTTGGTGAAAGATAGACGAAGAAGTCTTTCATCCAAATCAATTAAATCAATCAATCAAATTAAATAACTGTTAAAGATCTATCTTGTTTGCCAATCGGTATTCGGGACAACATAGAAATTATAACTAAATTTTCTTTGGAATATGAAATTCTTCGTTAAATTCAATTAGAAAAGTAGTTGATTTTCTAAAATAATTAATAATATATGAGCCCCGAAATGTTTTTTCATCCAACTGACCTAGAAATGGACGACACATGATTCGTGACAAATGTCTCCTTTATCTAAGTGAATCGATTCAGTGGTTTTCGAGTTAATAGCTCAGCTCGAGATATCAAAGAGCGAGCCAAAAATTTGTGAAGTTTTACGGTCCCTTATTAACTTTTTGTTCTTCAAAAAAAAAAAAAAAACAGGTTTACAGTTTTAGTGTACCGCAATGACCCGATCACCTGCCGATGGTCTTCAGTTTTGTATCCCGAGTCTCATTGCTTTCTGGTCATCTTGCAATCAAAGGTTGAGTCTTCGCCGTCTCCGGATGTTGTTAACAACCTACCGCAGAAAACTTTCCTGTCAGGGGGGTCACTTTCAGTCATTTTATACTAAAAAAAAATAATTTTTGAGGGAATAGGACAACACAAAAACAATTTGGAAAATTATATTAAAAAATTAACTATTACCTCGCTTTAAAAAGCTTTTATTAGAAAACCACTCAAGTGATTGAATAGTCTCTGCTAAGTGAAGGAGACTAAAAAAAATATCACAAACTGTATGTTTCGTTCCAGAACTTGTGTTTTGAAATATCTTAAACCCACCTCCAGAAACTTAATTTAAATTCAAATTTTCTCGGCCACTAAAGAATATTTAGACAAGAAAATATCTGAACTTAAATTTTTTTTAGATTAACATCAACTGATATTTTCTCTATTTTATTTTTAGAGAAAATTTTTTCAACGAAAACACTCACACTCTGATCTTTATATTGGACTTTCGAAATAATAAAGTTTCTTTGAAATATATTCATTTTGCAGAAATTTTACAATTTTAATATATGCTAAACTTAAATCGGAAGTCGATTGGATTTAATGAAATTCTGAAAATTTCGAACAGAAGCAGTATTTTCTATATAAGTCGACCTTAGCAGAGGATCAGAAAGCAACGCTCTCTGGCTAACATGGAATATTTCTGCTATGGAATAATAAGAAAATTCTAAAAACCTAATTCAATTAGATAACCAACCAAGCAACCATCGCAATGGGGCTACAATATACTCCACAAGTAGAAAGAGTCCTTCGACGTTCGTTCCTTGCAGCCTTCTTAAAACATCCATGGTAAGAGAATGTTATTCTTGAGGAAAAAATTCGTCCAATTCTCTCTCTACAATTTCATTGATTCTATGTCCACTAAAATCAAGGACGTCAAGAGATTTCATTAGCATATTGGGATGTAAAAGTAAGTTATTGCCCTAAGTTCACATGTGCGCTATTCATTTAAAGTTTCCTTCAAGACATAAACTTTGAACAACTTGGTCGGTACCACCCACCCTCCATGGAAAAGAATGGATGGAGATTTTGAATGATGGATGAGGAAAAATGGGTTGAAAGATATTAAAAAGTTAAACCGGATTTTTTTTCTTGTTTGTCCTGGGCCTTATCTCAGCCACTGCTTTCTAGTTTAGTTTTATTCGGCATTCTTGGTTGCTATATTCAATCTCCCTCTTTTGCTCTACACAAGCATCATTGAAAGAAACATCTCAAGAAGAATATTAAACTTTCCTAGAAAGTATGGCTGATGGTCCTCTTGTACTGGCGAATGTCGACTCTCGCACAAGGATTCCTTATAGCTTTATTTTGTTTCAAATAAATTGTAACAATTTTATGGCGAACTTTGTTATTTGATGCAAATTGTAATTATAAGACGTATATTTAGATGACCGATAAAACAATCCTATGGACTGATCATTCTTTTGTTAAAAAAAAGGGTAAATTACTTCAATGCTAAGCACACAGAAAAAAATAATTGGTTTAACAAAAAAAAATTCGTAAATATTACTGAAGTTTTGTATTACTTCGTAATATTAACAAATTTTAGTAACTATACGAAAAAATATTTGTTAATATTACGAAGTATATACAAAACTTCAGTAATATTTACGAATTTTTTTTTGTTAAACCCATTTTGTAAATAATACAAAATTATTTTTTTCTGTGCACTTAAGGTTTCGGAAAAAGCAAAAAAAAAAACAAATACCAAACAAGTAAAACTGTATTGTTTTTTTTTTGAAGAATAAGAGTTCATATAAAAAGTTCTAACGATGGCATTTCGTAAATTGTTTGCTAAAGCATACTTGTAAAATATTGCAGCTATATCGACTGCAAAATAAGGAATCAATTCATATAATCAACACTGATTTTGGTGCGCACGATATAAGAGCATTTTTTAAATAATCTGACCTTTTGAGATATGAAGAAACAAAAGTTGTTGATTTCGAAATTTTAAACATTTAAATCAATTTATGAGCCACTCTTCATATCTGAAAAAGTAGAGCTGATACAGGTCAGCAGAATTAAATCGGATTCATCAGCATCAAATTACCTAAAAAGTGTATTCAAAAGTCAACCCTAATATTTTCAAAAACTAGAACTGATTCAGCAAATTCACGGCCAGATTCGGATTTAGCAACCCCAGAAAAAGTGTCTTTTTGTCGTGCTGTGAATCTGCCAATAAATTCGACAATTATGTTGTTGTCATCATCAGGGCAATTGATTTTTTAATTTGATTCTAACTTAAGTATGTAACAGTAGTAGAAAATATGTGTAATACTACAGTAGATTGAATAAATGAATTTGTGATGTCCTGTAAAATTTTTATCACTTTTTAGAAATATTGAGCGAAACTTTAGACGAAGTCCAAGTAAGTAATCAACGTTAGAAAGCTTTTAACATTTTGTTGTTGTTTGTAGATATAGAACCGAGTAACAATGCTTAGGTCTTGATTGATTGACGAAAATAAAATTTTCAGTTCCCCACCATCATCATTATCATCAGATGAGTTGAACTCTTTCCGCCTTGCCGGCAAAGTTCCTAATTACATGCCAATCAAGAACAAAAAGCAAAACTGATGGCTCCATAGCCTATGTCCTGTCTCTAAATGAGTTTCACATTAAAATATTCCATTCCATTGATGTACCTATATTTGTATAGTATGACTCAAAAATTTATGTTGATATATCACAGAATTCTAAATATTGAAAAGGCGGAGCGATTCCCTTTCGTTTTCGAGCGGTTAAGTCTCACATTTAATTAATTTAATTTGTAATAATCATCCATTAAACTGTGCCTAATGGCGTTTTCCTAATAACTATCATTAAAACCTGAAAGACTTTGAGCCCTTTAATGCAGCATTACATTAGTAGAACTCTGTCAGCCACCATCTCGAACAAACCCCAGCACCCCAGTACCACAAAATACCTCGATTCGACAGCGTATTGCCCACAATCCGTCCATCTATCTATTCATCCGCTATTAGTACCGGGGACTCACTTGCCTTTCGAAACATTCCAATGACCTTCGAAAAGTAGAAAATACAATCCAGCCTATTCTACACGCTCTCCCAGCAGTTTTGGTATACTCTCTGCCGCGAAACCCCTTTTGAAAATCTTTTATTACATAGTGCTCTGTGCTTGGACATTGTTGGGAGGTAGAAAAAGTCTATAACAGGACCAATAATTGACTAAAAGAAATTCGTACCGAATCCTTTCGCTGGATTCTTCTTTCTTCTGGTTAAGATGCCGACCATCTACTTAAAAGTCAAATAACCAAATTATGTTCCTTAAAAAATTCGATTCCACTATTTTTCAGATATAAAGCAAACGGCAAAAGTTAATGAAGTACAAAGGATCCTTGGATAACTTTCAGTATTTTGCTTATTCCTTCGTACAAAAGTTTGGATTTGAATGGAAAACGAAGAACAGGGCAACCAAAAGTGTATCGTCGTCATAATATATACTTGCATATTCATTATTTCGCCAAATGTTCTCAAGGAAAACACGGAGAAAACTTTAAGGAAATGGAGCAAACCTTTTTTTCCAACATATGACGCTGAAACGTTGATGTGAATTTCATATGTGGCTGATGGTCTTGATTGATATCAGGTGGATTTTACAGCCATCATTCCTAGATTTTCATTTTCATTTCAGGGGTTTTTATTTGCTAATCAAATGGACCTGAAGTAATTACTTTATTTTCTTTCTATACTATTACATAGTTCATAGTGTAATTTTAGTACTATTTCTGAATTTTGAACAATGCAATGTGTTGATTATGAAGCACCATTTGGACCGAATTAGATAATTATAGTTTCCATATAAGCGAGATAAAAACATAAAAAATAATTATTTATCTCCATTTTAATTTTGATACATAGCCCCTAAAAAAGATTTTTTCCTTTTTATCACATTTATTCAATCAAAGCTTTTTTAAAAAAATCTTTGTTTTTTTTTGTTAGAAGTGAATATTGTATCCCCCTCTCACCATCAATCTGCAGATTTGATCTGATTACATTTGACCGTTAAACACCTTAAAATAGCCTTAAATTACTTAAAATAATCCATTAAATTTAAATGCTGGGAGAGAGAAAGATATATTTGGTATAGAATTGCACCCGCCAATAATTTATTCTTATTCTTTATCGCTTAAACATTAAGACGGCTATTGGCAAACATACTGCACACATCACGGACTATACTCTGAAAGCACAAGCATTGCCATAATTTTTACGGGTTTAGCTGTTGAGACCCTTAAAGGATTTTTGGACGCTGAAAAAGTTGGATTTTAGAATCGCAATGCTTTGAATTTACTTTAATGGGGGTGATAGGATGTAAGGAGTAACCATGAAGATTACTGATTCATTCGCTATACTATATTTTCGAAAAGTTCGGATACCGTATCGTTTAGAGGTGCCTTTCCCTAATGTTCATTCGCTGTAACTCCTTCTATTTGAAAGTGGATTTTCCTATAGTTTCTTCGCCCGCTCTTGTCCCGAACGGGAAGATTTTTCTATTTGCATGCACAACACAAGCGAACAGCTACCTTCAAATTCTTCTCCTTTTGCTCATCCTTTTTCGGTTTGTAGATTGTCAAAACCCTAGAGAAAGCCAATATACATTCGAGGACATAAAAGAGGAGTTTGAATAAATTGATTTTGTTATTTTATGGCCTTTAAAGGTAATTTCATCGGCAAATGATCCCTCGATATTGTTAAATCGCCTGTGCAGATAAACATCCAAAGGTATGTGCTATGGCGTATGTAGAAAACGTTGAGTATCCCTTCACTCTTTCTGTTTCGCTTGAATTGGGTTTTTTGTGCAATGTTTCTTGATTTTTTTTCACCTAAGGCTTCAATTTTCGTGGAAGTCGTATTCTCCAGTTCTTGCCCTCATCCAACAAAGTTCGATATTATTTTTATAAATATATATTCCGTTTTTTCACCAATTTTTCTACTACACCATTTATATATGCAATTCCCCCGGTCTAGGAAGGAACTTTAGATTTCCATTCAAGTCGGTATGTAAAGTTGTTTGTAGAAGAACTCCCAAGAATACGAAATTGAGTTAAGCTCTTATTTATTTTGTATTTTTCCTTGGTTTTCCATCTTCTTTGCTAACCAACCTATACACTTTTAGCATTAAGGTACACATCCTTACGTGTTTGTGCAGATGCCATATATGTACATGTATATATTATATGTCCTCCTCGGCATTTTCGTGCGGTGGCATCTACTTCTTTGGCATTTTTCCTCATGCTGACAAAGAGCTTTAAAGCCATTATCGTAAAACAAGTTGCTTCATCATGCTATCAGGGAATTGGGGATAGTGTGCATATAACCTACTCCCATCAACATACATGTATATATTAGTATGAATTTCGTACATACGTCAGGTATTTTCTTCCGTCGCTAGAGTTAGTAGATCACAAAACCATATTATACAACAACATGTAGGGATTTTGTGTAGGCATCCTTTTTAGATTCTTAGCTACTGCAAGATTGACTCGCTGATGACGAAGTCGACGAAGATGGTCTGAAAATCTTTGCTTTTTTTAAAAACTCCTTGGTACACGTTTATCTCGGATAGCCATTTATGTGGTTGTATAAGAAGGGAAATATAAAATCCGATCGGGTGGATAGCGTGATACCCCAGTTCTTTAATATCGAAAATTCACCAAGGGAAAATGCCCATCTTAACTTCATTATCTTTTCTCTCTACACTTGATTACTTATTACGAAAAGTTAAATGTCGCACCATCAACAGGTACAATAACTTTTTAATTTATTTGATATATGAATTTGAAAAACAATGTTTTAGGCTATGGATATTCATTTTAGTAGGTAACTGAGAGTCAGATTTTTAAAAGGTCAGATTTGAAAGACATTATTATCATTACTTTAATTTTTGGAAAATCTGACTATTGGGCTCTTTTGTTCTAAGATACAGAATTTACGCATGTAGATCGGTATTTTTAAAATCGTGAAAAACTGATAAATTTAACCATAATAATCTATTTAAAAAAGAATCGACTTGTTTCAAAGAAATTAATTTGAAGACTTAAAATTTGGTTACCCTACGAATATATTAAGCTATCTAAATCAGTGTTGTCCACCTTTGGCTTTGTAAGCTTAAAACATTTATCGACAGAACATTTAATGTAATTTGTAGACAATAATGGAAATTCGCAGTTTTTGGAATGTGGAAAAAAAATTAATTTTGAGTGCCATTATAATGCTCTGCCCTTCTATGAGCTCTTTTCTTTCGGTATTCGTGAGAATAATTAATAAAATTAAGCCACAAAGTTAAAAATTGAATTGTCGAAAGTTTATTTGAAATCAAAACCTTGTACTCCACTGTTTCCATATGACGTCAGCTTACCACAAAGAACGTCAATGTGCTTTTATCTATATTTTATTTTTGTTTGCAATAAGAGAGCGCAAAATTCCAAGTAGTGGTAATTCAACACATATGATCGAGATATCACTCATCTAGATAATTAAAAGAGTAATGTGTTTTTGTCTTAAATGCGGCTATTTTAATTTCGTAAACTGTATTGAGTCATTTTAGGATGTTGTTTGTTACAAGTAAACTCAAGAACGGCTAAACTGAAATATTTTTTGCGATTTTCTTGAAAATGGTGCGTCGAATTGAAAAAGTTAGGTAAATAAAAAGTGTTTCGAATAAAATATTACAAATCTTTGCTATACATTAAAATTAAATGGGATCACATTCTACCACTTTGCCAATAAAAAATAGTAATTTTCGCGAGTTAGCCGAAAATGGTGAATTTTTTCGAAATAGTCGCGAACTATTTTATGGTGTATTTTGTTAAAAAACACTAAGAATTATTGTTTGAAAATCGGGTTTAAAAGCTAATATATACTTACATAAATAAGTACTCGAGTGAGCATAGACTATGTTCATAAAAAGTTATTTATCTTTAAACATAACTTTTCAATTATCCAACGTTCTTTGATGCCAATTTCGTGGCTTTCAGGTACGACTTTGAGTTTGCGGGTGGCACGATTCTCTTCCAAATGCAAATTTTATGTAATATTCATCTAAAATATCTCTCGAATCCAAGTATATCTGATGCCAACCCAAGTATCTCTGATTTGTGAAAGATCCTTCTTAGGATATGGTAAATTTTTGGTAGGTGGCTGTTGCCTCTAAAATCTAAGTGCAAATATATCGTGTTTGTAGCTCACACTATATGCTGTCAGTTTACACTTTATTCATCTCTTCAACACTCATCTGTCGATGCCACATTCCATAGAGCCCCATTATATGTTTTCTTCATTTCGTCCCGTATAGTTGTATACCTAATATGGTATTTTCGAATGGTGGGAAAAAAAAGAATACTCTGTTGTAAGGATTGAAGGATAGGATTTTACTATGTTCAAGTGCTATGTTTACCTAAAACTTGAGGCTACCTTTCATAGCTTCGCAAAATATGACTGCGAAATCTCCTGTAGATATCTTCAAGTATTTCCGTTTTATTTGTGGAAAGGTTTTTAATATATGTTTCTCAAGGTCTTTACATAACACCATAACTACATACGCATTCTTCTTGAATAATTCAAAAGAAGGTGTATATTTTTGTAGAATTTTAGACATGAAAAATCCATCATTTTACCGCCAATTTTCTTCAAATCGTATGAAAAAAAAACCCAAAAAATTATCTCGGTATAAAATGTGTAAACTTTATAGGGTTACCAGGCATACCGATTACAAGGCGATTGTTCCGGCGTCCCCAAAAGAATTTTGGCGACATCCATTTGTACCGATTTTCGAATATAATCTCATTCTTGGCCAGTTTTGGTTTAATGAAATCTAAATTTTAGTTCATCCAATACGTATACCTTCGAGAAGAATTAAAATCATCGTGCCCCTCAATTCATTCTCAGAAATTTTCCTTTATTTGTCAGTAAAGATGCAACAAAGTCTGATTTATAATGACGTCTAGACTGCAACCCAGAGAACTATACAAAAAAGGGTTTAATAGGTCGCGATCAGAGATTGATTTAGTGATTTACGTAAGCACTTTGTTTTATTTAAAGTGTCTCAGAATGACGCCAGTTGTGTCTTTGCTGTTTCCAATTTTGATTTTGATTTAGGGGCCGCGTCTTTTTTACAGTGATTGTTATTATTTAGCTGTTGGTCGATTTTTCTAATCTGTGATTATTTTTGACAATGTTTATACTAGACACAAAATTCTTATCAGAAAAATCTCTGGTCAAAATGAAGAAGTAGAAATCAAATCCAAATGGTTTTTTTTAGAAAAACTTATGTCGTTATCACGAAAAAAATGTCCCGATTTTTTATCGTCAACATCTGGCAACCCTATACTTACACCCATATTTTGTCGAATGAAAAATTGAGGTGTGTTTCGAAGGCGTATAACGAATATTTCCTCTAGGGTTGAACTTTAAGTTACAGAAAAGATTGCAGAATACACATCGGCGGAGTCAAAAAGGACCTGGTGGCGCCCGGGGTGAATATTTATATGAACTTGCCACCATTAAAGACAAATGTCATTTCTCACAATTCTATGATATAATTTTCTATTATGAACCGGAATTTTTAAACAGGCCATTTCAAACTTTTTATTCTGTTGAGACAAATCCATTTACGTTTCACTTAAATCACACATTTTTAGACGCTTTCGTCATTATAGATTTTGGTTTATCAGAATCGAACTTACATTACACTTTGATTTGTTCGAATTTTGGTAACGCAATTTCTCAAATGATTTAAAATTGCTGAATTGAATTTACATCATATCTGCGAAATCATTTGTGTATTTGGACAAAAAAAAAATTTTTTTAAAAAACCATAAAAAAAACTAAAAAAACTATTGCCGTTGGCACTAACGAAACTTAGTAACTTATGTACAATTTAAATGATTAAAGTCTCTGAATTTCTGCGGTTTAAGTAAACAACTTAATTTTCTAAGAATAGTACATGGCCTAAAACAAATGGGCCTAGAACAACTAATATCAAACAGTTTGCTCTTATTATTTTCGATAAAAATCTGTTTTGCATAGTTTGATTTTTCGTGGTGTTATGAACTAAAAACTATTGATTGCTGTTTAAATGTACACTGTTTTTGTTTTATTCAATCATTCTTTATATAACAAAATTTGCCAAAAACCTCTAAATAACGAACATTATTTCGTCCCCCAGCGATTTCGTTATATGGAGGTTCCACTGTAATGTGGAATATGCAAGGGCATATTTTTATAAATACAACACTTTGTAATTATTATTTTCGCTTTTGTATAAATGAATTGCTGTACATTTCAAAGAAAAATTAAACTCTTTCTCTTTTACGGAGCAACATTGGTGGCAATGCAATTACTTAGCAATATTCTGGGTATATGTGCTAGATGTGTGTGTGTGTGTTTGTGTGTAAAACTCAAGGTACTTTTAGAATGGCTCTAATTAAAATCTCTAGTGACGTTGTTGGTATATCCTCTTGTTCTATGCTATATAATTTCGACACGAGTCCTTCGAGCTTTACTGAACATCCGCACCGCAGAGACATTTCCTACGCGAAAATTAAGCATGAAGTGCACAATTTTTAACTATTTTGCCCCGTTTTTCACAGCAGTAAAAAATTATTTTTTTTATAATAGTTGGTATTATTTTTTTTTAAATTTCTTTTCAGAGCAGTATTGTATATGATAATGGTTAGTGTTGTTGAGGGGTATCCCTAAGGGTTTCATTTATATAACAATAATCATGGCACGTTGAGCGCATAGTGTGCAAATAACTATAGCATACGTGGGTATTTATTTAAATGGGAGAATACTATATTTTATATTATCAGGTGTTGCGATTCTAAAAGCTTCTCTGCACTGACCTTCATGGCAAAAGGGCCTGGACGAGTAGGAAAGTGCATAGAAATTGTGCAAAAATAATAAGGCAACTAGTGAGGCTGTAATTGCCACGGATGTAATACATTTACTGCAGCTGCCGTTGGGTAAAAAAGGACGAATCGAGCATTAAGATGTGCATCGCTTTATGACTATGCATAAATCGGTTAATTCGTTGTGAAGGATACTGTTACAGGTCGCATCATACGATGTGACTACTACTTTAGGCCGATTTCCATATTAAGGACACAAGTCACGTATTCATAGTGTACATACTTAATCCTCTGTCGCTTTACAAATGAAAACGTGGCAAAAGTTTTCAACTTGTTTTTTTCACTCGAAATGCATGGAAAATTTTATACAATATATAGCTTTGCTATTGCAGTTTTTAATGAAAGCTTTTCATATTATTTGAGTATAATTGCTGAATTGCATCATGTTCAGTAAATCTAATCCTCAAAAAGTGCCTACACAGCATTCACAGTTAATCATTTGGAATACATAAAAGAAAATTGAAGACTGAACAAACGTCGAATTCAGGGCACCAAAAAAATAATTTATCGATTGAATTTGAGGAGGTTTCAGTTCGATGGATTGGTGATATTATAGAAAAGTGAAAACTGGCCTTTTGTTTAATGTAATCAGAGAGAAATTATTCAGGTTCAATGCTTCAAATCTTGTACCTTCAATCAAAAAATAAAGTCGGGATGCTACTGCTAACAAATACGGTCCACGGATATTTCTAATTCTGGGACATCTTCAAGAAAATGCAATTAGAGTTTACCCTCTTCTTTCTATGGTTCGCCGTAATTTTGCTTAGTTGCCCTGGGGACAAAATGGTCAGGCATTTACGAGTCATTCTTTTAGATCCTTTTTTTTTTGAATTTTCTTTTATCCTTGTGTTTCGCATAACAGCAACATTATTACTTTAGCTTGGCCGATACGTGATTAAAAGCCCATATTTGAACAAGCCGAATATTTGTGAGTAGAATTGAAATATTGTCGATCATAGTTGTAGTAAATTTTTTTTTTCATTTGTTCCTTCTTTTTTTATTTAAATATGAAAAGGGCGATCCAAAAAATTTAAAATTTAAATAGAGAAAATGTAACTTCGTCGTGTGATACCACGAGATAAGTCACAAAAGTTTGTTTATAAATTGTTCGTTTTAAATATATAGGTTTCACTTCAGAAAAATGTCCATTTTGGATTTTTTTTATTGCGAAAAGATAATTTGCTCTAATTTAAGATACCAATTTTAAAAAAGAAAATATTTTACTTTTGAAAGATTTCCATTTCCAAAATTTCCATTCAAAAATCTATAATATATTGAATAATTTGAGGTTAAAATGTTCTAGAAACACTAAAATGAAATAACATCTTATTAACTATAACGAAATTTCGATTTCGGTATAGACGTAAATGCTATTAAATAATTTCAAAATAGGTAAATGGTTTCGGCACTAATAAATGGATTTGAAATAAGAACCTTAGTGGTCAACAGATGTTTTAAACGACATTTAGACGCTTACCAATAATAACCCAAGATTTTATGTGATGGTCATAAATTGAATATTGTAATATAATTTAAGGGTTTACTAAGGAACTGAACATGAAAACTGTTTAATATTCACCTTTGTAGCCAGTAACCAGCCAAATCAAATTTATAGTAGCAAATTATACTCATTTCTCCATCTCAGTATTATATTTTTACATTTCTAGTGGTTTAGTGGCATTATTGGCAGCTAAGAAGTTTCGTGTCGAGATTTAGGTGTTGTGACGTCTGTTTTGTTGACCGATTCTGGGATTTTTTTTCACCCCATGAAGCGTAACCAATATGAACAAGTATAAACTGACTAGGAACTTGCTAAAAACTTTTCCGGGGGTTACAACTTAATGCCACACGGGACATCTGTTCCATGTCTCAAACTGCTCTATGACAAAATGTTTAACTTACGGCGCTTTAGAAAACATAAGATCTTGCCAAAAAAAAAAAAAAGAATTTATGTATATATAAAAGGAATAACAGGGAAAATATATTGGAAAAAGTCTGAGGGTAATGCGACAGAGGTGGATGGTGGGATCCCAGACGAGGGAAAATCAGATGAAAAAATAATCAACAACGATAAATTATTCCTGGTGGAAAAATAAATTCAAATGTAAGATTTATTCACAAACAGAAGTGACATAAAAAGCCAACATAAATCATTTTATGTTTTGTACACAAACACACAAATGTACACCCATTCCTCACACCCGGGAAGAATATCAAATCCATCTCACCTACATACGTACGACGGGGTACCCGATCACCCTATTTGTTTGTCACACAAGCAATCTGGACGGCACAGAAGTTTTGGTTTGTTGGGGCTAACCTAGGCTAGGCTGAGGCTGAAAAGTAAGCTTCAGGGAATAAGCATAGCACTGAACCCCTTCTGGTGTGAAATTCGTTCCGTGTCTCCTACGTACGATTTGCTCTACATATGGGCAAGAGAAAAAAATCTGGCTGGATATGTGGATGCATGAGTGAGATTTCAGATTTTAGATTTCCAGTGTCATACAGTTGATGTATTTACCCTCAAAATGGAGACATCCCCATATTCTGTCGGGATACACAACCGCGAAAGGTGGGCACATTGTAGGTCGCGTTAGGGTGACTCTGACTAACTGTCGTTTTCCGTCGAATCGTTGTTTTTCCGTCGCATCGTTATTTCATGAGTTGAAAAATATTTTCCAAAAAATCCATATTTCGGTCTAACCTGACAAAGGTAATATGGACAGAAATTTTGTTTCTTTTGTTTCTGGAGCAATTAGTGCGTCCAGATAAGAGCCCATTTTGGTCTGAAAGCTCAACTCACATAAACGACAAGTCATGCTATGCTTTTAAACGATTTTTTTTCTTGATGTTGTTGTTTGATATTTTTACTTTTGGTGTATATACTTTTAGAACATGCTTGATACCCTATAAACCTCTCTCATTTGTCAAAACTTTTGAATTTCATTCCACCCTGCGTTTCATGGAACCAACAAATGATTAAGAATTTATGCAAACATTTTAAGATAAAGCTGTAGCCAAAATTTATGTTTATGCGCTGTTCACGATCTTTTCCCCTGGCTTGTCATGTTTTGTCCTTTCAAAAGCGAAATAACTTTGCTTGAAAATGCCATTAGGCTCTGAGCCAATTTAGACAATTTTTGTTAATTATTATTATTATTTTTTTCTTTGGATAGCTTCCTCGCCTTGAATTTTCGTGCAGGGACCGTTGCTGCCCCATTCCAATTTCCTGTAATAACTGCCATATAGTAGATATTCGCCAAATTTAGAATGGCAGAAGGATACCTCCCTAAAGGCCATGACCAATCTAGATTGAGCGTGAGGGACAGGATCACAGCGGTCCAACGAACCAAGAAACCAGAAAAACAACAAGGATTCCGGATTGAAACTCTTAGCACTAGATGATATCATTTGAAGACGTTCTCCGACTCCCAACGATAAAGTTTTCAGTTTCGCCAATGGAACAGGGAATATTTTCCACGAAGAGTTTCCCTCAACTTCAAGAGAGTTTCACTAATTTTATTATATCTGATTTATACGATGAACGCCATTCGCCATTTGCTATATTGGTCTCATCCTGCGAACGTATATATATTGCTTCGGTATGACGGACCCCTCCCAATCTCCGCACCATCTACTTAAGTTTTCTATAGTCGAGTTTTTTAAGTCCGTATTAACGAACAAAATTTTTACAGTGGGGCACTTGGAATGCTCGGAGACGCCTCCTACTTTAACGTTTTTAACTTCCTGCATTGGTGGACTGATGGGCGGTATAAGGACAAGGGTTATTTGTGTTGAAAAATTAAATTAGGAAGACCGAGGTGGAATGGACTTAGCAACCACTGTAGAAATCTCAGCTTATTAAGATTAATGATTCTGTTTTCAATGGTGAGGAATTCACTTTGTAAACAATACTTAAAGAAAATTTTGAGTAGAGAAAAAAGTTTTTATAGAAGAAAATTACTATTTCAAGAAAAGTGACAAGTTTTATATTTAATTAAGTCTGATGCAAAGAATTGCTAATAGGTTTATGAGCTGATGAAATTGTCAAGATTAAACACACTGTCTAAAAATAACTAAATCTAAATATTGGTTCCAATATTGATATTTTATAGTTTACCATAATCCAAAGGACCGAGAGACCGATAGATCGACAGACACGGATTTCGCCTGAAACGGATTGCGTACTGACAGAAAATACCTATCTGCCTCCGTTCGCGAGTCGGTTTCCGTCAGGAACACAATAATTTTCCTCTATAGCAAAGGAAAGTAATGCGAAATAAGTCAAAACGGTATCCACTTTCAAAGAAGTGAAATTTTCTGTCACTCTTTGTGGTTTTTTAGAAATTGCATCGTAGGCAACGTTTTTAGGGAGAAATACACGGTATACTCAAAAATTTTATAAAAATATGCGCCGCAAGCAATGTTTTTTTAAAAAAATGACACGATGCAGGTAAAAACTTATTTAAAAATTATACCGCAGGTGAAAATTTTTTGTTTTGGAAACTAAATCAAAAAATTCCAGACAAAAACTTAGATCCTGGGACGGCGGGACAACTATATATCATAAATATGTATGATTAAATGTTTTTAAAAATTATGATATATTTTTCGCAAAATTAAAGCCTTAAAATTTTATCCCGAGGTTGGATATTTATATTTATACCCGTATGGTGAAGCCAAAAGGTATATTAACTTTGCCTTACCGTTTGTAACGCCAAGATCCCGTGATCACTCACAAAAGTGAATTACACCAGTGTGTTTAGAATGATAAAAATAATAAATTTTTGCATGTACGTCTGTCCGTCTGTCCGTCTGTTCTTCTGTGGCGCGGATTGCGGGCGCATGGATTGAGCTAGAGACTTGAAATTTTGCGCAGATCCTTTTTTCGTAAAATTCGAGGCTAAGTTCGTTCATGGACAAAAATTGACCATTAGGGGGGTACCCCCCATACGAACGAAAACGATTTTTGCGAATATCTCAAAAACGGTGCATCTTATCAAAAAAGTGCAAGAACAAAAGTTATTTAGGATATGATACTACATAAAACTCCCATACATCAAAATCTGATTGGAATAAATTTTAAAAAATCTTATTGGAAAGTTTGAGTCAAAGTGAAATTTTGGTACAATTTTGATACGAATATCACCATACGGGTTTTCAATAATTGCCAGATTGGCAATTATAGCTTTTGTTATGTTTTTATATAAGGAGTTATAGATTATTATTCCATTATAAAGAATATACATATGTACGCGACAGATTAAAGTATTTGTTGTGGTGCTTCGTTAAAAGTCCTTAGGTTTCTCAAACAAAACTGTAAAGTTTCTCAATGCAAGGTCTCGGTAATGACAAAGTGTAGGATAATCATGGCCAACGGTTAAATATCAACAAATACAACCATAGCAGAAACAACAATGTTCTGACAAGGATGAAACCAACAAAAACTCCTAGAGGAAGAAGACGATGGCGGCTTCTGGCTGGCACATTTACATATGAAAAGGATTTATTTAAAATGAAAGTGACGTCTAAAAGTTTCGCTGTGATCCCGGCAAGAGATTCCATTGAGACAAGTTTGGTCTAAGGATTTATGTTGCTAGTATTTACAAAGAAATTCTTCATGATTAAAATTAAGTAGTATACGAGTCGGAAGAAATACAAGAAATGTATCGAGAAATAAAACATAATAAGGAAGTAAAAAATCACCAATGGCAGCCATTATTGTTCGTATGTGAAAATTTAGTGGAAGTTGTTTTGTTATTCTCTAAAACTGAAAGTCGAAATCTTTTGTTTGTATAGTATAACAGAAGACAAAACTTGGTTTCACAAATTGTAGATTATTTTGATTGCAGATGGTGTTGGCATATGCTCTATCTGGCCTCGATTATTAATGTTTCCTTGTTTTATTTTTACCTTAGTGGAAATAATGGAAAAATATTTTCATTTGTCAGATATTTTTGTCACTTCAGAAAACTTTTGCGAGCATTGAAAACGTAAGACTAAAAGAATGTAGAAATTGAAATGAGAAAAAATTATATTGGTGAATGTTGCTTTAAGGGAGTTTTGCACACAACTTGCTTGATTTCGAACAATAATATTACCAGAACTGCGCTAGAAATGGGAAGCTTCCAACAAATAAAATCAATCACTTACAGGCTCAAACACTTAGTTCGTTAGACATGTGTAGGGTAGAAGAATTACCCGTGGCGGCAATGTTGAATTGGTCGATGGAACTGACAGAAATATTTACGAGAAAGGGTAAAAAGTAAATTGTACTCGGATTGAGATTCCTTTGAATGAAATACTTTACCATATTTTTGGAGAGTTTTCTTTTAGCTTTAGGGTTTCGGTTAAAAGCAGCATGCGGATGTTCGATTTTTCTTATCATTCAAAGCACGCATCCTGTCAGGACTATCCTCTTGGCTCTCTTGAGGCAAATTCAATTCGAAGCAGCCGAAGCAGCATCAGGAACTGGGAGTTTTTTTTCGGTTGTATCCCAAGTGAAATTTTGTATGACTGGCGTTGATTGAATTTCATCCTATTTTTCGTCAGATAATATAAGTTTCATACAGGCTTCTCTGCCATCTTTGTGTGAACGTGTACGAAATCGTCCTTTGAGATCTAGAATAGAAACGGCAAAATCAACCATAAGCCAACAAACCAGTCAGAGGAAAAGAGGTGAATACTAAATAGTACAAAAAAAAGTGTCGAGAAAACAGGAATTTTTTTGGTTATGGATTTTATGCTGACAGCTGGTTGCGCTAAGCAAAGCAAGCAAACTAGGAACCTCTTCCAGTTATTCCCTTATCCGCCAAGGATAAGGTGAGAAAATTCTAGTTGCAAATTGCCTTTAGTATTTTCGGGCACATATTTATAGCAGTCATATATTCTATCAATGAGAGACGTAGCCATGCCTCAACGGAAATTCAGAACTGTGAATTCCGATATTTTCCTATACTTGATTTCTTGTAGAAATCATATTGTGTTGATTTTCGTCTAAAATGGAGACGCATTTCATCTTTAAAATTTGTAAATATCTGCGTTTATATCAAAGGACCATAAAGATTTATAAACCTACGTAAAATTAAATAAAATATTTCATGCTTCAACACGAAGAGAAATCCAAAAAGGAATATACAAGACAGTGGACTCTTCTGTGATGATTCCCTACAAATAGGGAATTATTTCCTATAATTTTGGGAAAAAGTCCTATTTTTAAAAGCATTTATTTAGCTTGCCTTCGCATCTGTCTGTCTGTCGGGTTCAATTCTTGGAATCTAATTTTACCCATTTCCACGCATCCGACTGACTTGAATCCGATGACAATACAATATTTTCTCTACTTCGTCCTTGTAAGGAGAAGGGAAGGTCCTGTAAGGATAACGTGATTATCTTTTCCTCAAATTTTCTGGAAAAAATCTCATCTGGAGGTTTTTAGTGTCGCTGAATCCTATTCTGCAATTAAAAAGTCGATAAGGATAACTGTAAGTATAACGTGGTTATTCATCATCTCAAATTTTCCCGGGACAATCTCATATGGGAGTTTTTGGGGTCGTTGAATCCGATTCTGGCATTAAGAAGTCTGTAAGGACATCCAAAGGCAACGAAATAGTTTCGAAGACTAAAAAGTAGAAACAAGCGTGGCGAAGCACAGACATATTTTTAATCCTTTCGAAAGTTATGGTGTTCACGGACAGACAGAAGAACGGGCATGCAAATCAAAATCTTTTGTTATCCCGTACACCCTGATGTATTTCATTTTTGTGTCCCATGATTGGTTCGATGCGTTATAAACGGTATACTAAATCTAATATACTCTTCTATGATACATATATCATATATAGTATAAAAACTAACTGTGCCCTTGCTCAGTTTAAGAAATTTAAAAATTTCATATTTAACAAGTCATAAACATTTCAATGTGAATCTAATTGCCATTAAAAAATAATGGCAATCTCTAAATGGACGATTATATTAAAAATTTTATTATTTCATAGTCTTAGTCTCAATTTAAACTTCTCAATGACATTCGCTTTTTTGCAAGCGAAAAAATTTGCCCAGAAAAACAAAATGGAAAGAAAATATCATAAGTTTTTACAAAAGTTTTGTTGAGATGGCCGACGTGATGGAATATAACGTCACGTTCAAGTAAATCTAGAAAACCCACAATAGAAGAATATAACGCTTTTTCATTCAAAGGAAGTAAGGAAATTCAAATAACCACATTATTAATTGTTTGTAGATTGAGAAATGTTTTTTATGTCTTTTCTATTTACCAGCTTACTAAAATGTTTTTTAAAGGTTTTTTATGTTCGATGTGACTAGCAATAACTGGGTTTTTACAAATAGAAGGGATTTTATATTTTTCACATGGTTACCGCGAGGATCGAAATTACTACGATAAGTATATACCGCAGTTGCCTAAACCAATCACTAGAGGTACTTCTAATCTTGTTAGATTTTCTGCACCGGTGTATATAAAAGTGAAGAATAAATGAATCATTAGAGTAAATGTTAGATGAATATCAAATGAATGTTTAAGATGACTATTGTGTATTGTTTTTTACACTTTGGTGAAAAAAAAATTGCTGTTAAGTAATTTCATCAACGATTGTCCATAACACCTGGCATTAAATTTCTGCCACTAGCTACTCATTCTGGAGAATCTTAAGTGAATATATTTGATATTTTTGTTTTCCCGAAACATGAAAAGGTAGAAAGATTATTTAGTTTATTTAGTTCTTAATTGTCAAATGATTATAGCCAATAAATCAATAGATTTGACTTTCACAGTTTCGATTACTTGCATCTCTTTCTTCATATACTTCTGATAAAGATTCACTTTAGACGAAACATTTTGTTCCGCGCCATTTGACTCCCTGCATCTTTTTCTTTGAATCATTGTGATTCTGAACTGCTTACACAATGTTCACTTGCACTGGCTAAAGGTGAACATTCACAGGGTGGTTTGAAACCCCCCCCCCCCCCCCCCCCCCCCTAAGAATATGTAGAAATTTGAGGTAAATCAGCTTTAAAAAATATTTATTCGCACCTTTTGGATCGAAATGAATTTAAATTTTACATTGAAAACAGTAATTTTTACATTCATGTCGAATTAATTTACATTGTAAATCGCAAATTTAGATAGAATTCTGTAGCAGGCACTCCAGAATATGTCAAGGGGATAAAAGCGATGGGTGAAGGAGAAAACCCCTTTTTCTAACGTGAAAGTTTATTTACCTTGGGGGATGTTCCATGATGTACTTCATTAGGAAATCCACTGAGAAATCGTAACCACACTAAAATAAGGAAGTGAATTCCCACACCTTAGCAAATTCAAATAATACGTTCGCTTAACATACTTTGAAAGCGTCTCTACAAAAAAAAAACAAGCATATATTCATATGTAAATGAAATACAAACAAAAATATTTGTACGTGTGTACACCTCTGTATGTGAGTTGTGCTGATATAAAGATATAATTCGTATAAACCATATGGGCAAGTATGGAAGACAGTATAAAGAAATTCAAGTTTGGGTTTTATTGAAGGTTGAGGCCTACCATAAGTAAACAAATTCCAATAATGTACGTGGTAAGATGGTATGGAACCGCAGCGCTACCTTGAGACCAAACCCAAAGATCCCTCTTAACATTCTTGCCCATTTGAGTAGAGTTTCAGATGGAAAGATAGATAGATATAAACGAATGGAATCTGCGTTGAATAACACCATCTATTAATAGCATATATGTAGATATATATAAATATTTGGTAGGATGTCATCCCACTTAGCCAACAGTGTTTCAATCTGATGAATTCATCATGTAAGTTTATCGAATAAATTTCGAAATGTAAATACCCTGAATGGCAGCCAACATTAGAAATAAGGACGAGGTTATTAAAGTGAAATAGGAGCGGCTAGATTGTGGGAAGGGTGAAAAAAACTCGTAGAGCAGCTGGTTGGGTTCTAGTCAGAATCCAATTCCAGCACTTTTACCAATTATGGATAACCAGGCGATATGGATGGGTCCTTAGCCAAACAGAAGTTAAATGTTGATTCTCTTAAATGTTGCCGTTTTCATAACGTCTGACTCTTCTTTTCGACCAACAGAAATTTCGGTGCGGGGAATAAATGAATATATAGGGCGACGTGCGTCCTGCCAGTCATTTGTTGTTGACTTATCATCCGAGCATTAATTACGTTGATGACATAGTTTAAGCTTGAGATAAGCATTCAAATCAAGAGAGCGTGGTAGACGTGACTTGATAAACTTTTGAAAAGGATACGTGAAGAGTGATAAGCCGAAAAGGTTTTTGTCCTAAATAAATCTGTATCTAAATGTGCAGAATGTTTACCATCGTGCGGAGGAAACATATTTGCTTCCAAGTTGAGTCTCCCTATTTTTCCTTTCTTGCAGCTTTAGCCTCATATCATTTAAAGCTGGAAAATTCCATTTTTGCTTTTTATTTTCTACGCCATATACACAATTAGGAAAAGGGTTAGAAAGTATTTTTGCCGTGTAAGGCTTATTCATCAAAAAAAATGAATAGTTTCTAAATATCATGGGGATGCTATAGAACAGATTTTAGCTAACGTAAAGATATTTATTATAAATTAGGTTAGTTTGATCTATGTATGTGCTATAGAACGCAATGCGATTATAGAACCTTAACTATTTTTGACATTAAAAATAAATATGTAGCAATTCATATAGGAAGATGGCCCTGTATGATAATGGAACATATTCATTATTTTATCCTAAGCGAAACACAACCAATTTTAATTATGAAATTTTTAATTAATTTTACACGCTTCTAGTTTTATTTTAATTATTTTACCAACATCCTACAAAAAAAATAGAAATTTTAAGTTCCCTTGCATGTATATACGGGGGCGGGCTGAAAAATAATCGGTCTAGGCAAGAAAATACACTTTTTTCGACAAAATTCATTTTGTTTCTCCACTTAGTCTCCTTTAGGGCGATACACTTCGTCCAACGATTCTCTAATTTTTTGATGCCCTCCGAATAATACGATTTCTCGAAGCGCTCAAAAAAGATCTCTGACCGACTAGCTTGACCCAAATCTTTTACCACCGAGCCATTTCTTCAAGTTTGAACATAAATATTATTCGGAATGGGCCAAATTTGGAGATCATGGTGGATGCGGAACCAATTCGTAGCGCATTTCATGTAATTGGACTTGTGCGCCGGTGCGTTGTCTTGTTGGAAGAGCATCTTTTCCATTACCAAATAAGGCCACGTTCGCATCAAATCGATGTCAAATCGATCCAACAGCTCTGCATAGTAAAAGCGACTTGAAAATAAAATCAGCTGCCCAATATTTTTTTGTTGAAAACCACATATTCCCAAAAAACAGCGTTTAACAGCGATCACATCGTTCGTTTTAACAAATATCTGCACGATATTCGGTTTTATTCATTTTTGTAAACACGCAAAAAATTTACGCTTTCATTGACTGCCGTACACAAACTAAATGACACCGCCGGCTTAACATTTGACAAAAGTCATTTGACGAATAGTATTTACGAAAAATTACATTGCTTTGATACTGGTGGTGCTATCTCTTGCCTATGCCGATTACTTTTCAGCCTGCCCTCGTAATCACAATGTTAGCCACTTTTGGTTTAGATGAGTTCAGAATGAAAAACTGATATCTTGGTTAAAATCGTTAAACATGTAAGCGGGTCAAGTGTGTTTTGTATCATCAAATAAAGGATAGTGATTTTCGAATGCATAGTGAGGGGATGATATCAAAAAGAAAAAAAAAACTGAAAAAAGTGAAATTTTAACTGAGTGAGTGTAGTACCTACACGGTATGGATGTGGTTGCATGGCATAATACACAAATTGTATAGAGCTGATTGTGAGTTCAACAAACAAACAAAGCTTCAATTTCATTTATTTTACTATTTGTGTTCCTACGGAAGCACATACCATGAATAATTGTTCTATTCCGTTCCGGTTTGCTTGGAATTTGGTTTTATGCTGCAACTTGCATTCATACTTGATGGTCCTCATCCTTGCCAAACAGCATTACAGTCCGGGCAAAATATCAGTCTACTGGCAAAGTTGGGTATGATCCACCTTGCGCTAAACCCGCCGGTGATATAACTTTCGGTGTGCTTTGTTATAAAACTTCACAGCGAAAAATTTCCTTGCCGACAGTGCACAACAAATAAATCGACGCCACTGCATAATAAAGAGAAAGTCAAAAGCCGGAATCATCGACCGTCGACTCGCCTCGCCGTCGTCCTTGACGTCAAACGATTTTAAATTGGGGAACGCTCGAATCCAGATTCACAGCGAATCATTCAGACTAAGGTGCACAGATTGTTTGATTTCCCTCCCCACGTTCCTAACACCAATTTTAATTAATGTTAGTAAGAGGCAAAGTCAACAAATTTCGGTGCAGATAAATACCGAAAAAAGGAAACTTCTTCGTTGTGGCTGAAATTTCTGTTCTCGACTGAGCCCACTCAATTCACTGTTTGGGCTCGCCAACTTTAAACACAGTAGTATGCCAGTTGAGCTGGATATGTTTGATGCCGAAACAAAATTTTCGAATGCTTCAGGATCGCTTAGGGATGAGTGAATTTCACGTGTTCCCTCTCATGACTTTCATAGTGAGGGGTGACTTGTACTACAGCAAATACCGACAAAGGGGGCTGCAAGCTGATTTGTTAATTAAAAGATACAGAGAATGGCTTATTGCTAACAGAAGTTAGAAATGTTGGGAAAAAAATTTGAATTGCTCGCAGAAAATTAACGCTGTGGAAATAACTTTGTTCAACTGTTTTCATTAATTTACCCTTAAATAGAATGGAAAAGTTTGGTATTAATAAAAAATCGGTCCAAGGAAAGACGAAAACAAAAAATTATTCTCAGAGTATTCACGGATCTGATACAGTGACGATTTTATGACAATTTTAAAATAAAAGAATAATTGTTTCTTAACTTTTTTTTTCAAATCGCCGGTTTAAGGGTTTTGTTTTTTAAATGTTTTATTGTGAAACAAATGCCAATAAGGATTAAAATTTATGACATGTGGCAAACCAATGTAAATTTTAGTGTATTTTTACGGCAAAATTCAAAATCTAGTTTTAAACTGAGAACTTAAATGATGTGTGGTGAAATATGATCTACATGTAATCTGGTTTCGACAACTTATTTTCTCTATCTTCTTCCTCAGTTACACGAGATATATTTTCTGTAATTGTCGTAGACGGCAGTTTTTCTGTCCAACATAACAACCGAAAAGATATTGAATATTAAAATATCTATATTGAAATACCTACAAAAAACCGGGAATTTAAAAAAAAAAATTTTTTTGCCCAAATCCCAAAGTGTTTGTTATGAAAAATTGAATATGAAATATGTATAGTAAAGTTTATATAGAATATCATTTTTTGAGGCGACATTCACAAAACAAAACCTAGGTCACGTAAATGAAGAAGTTTATCGAAATAATTTGAATTTATTTTACGTTATTTCTAAAAAAAATCTATTATTAAGCGATATTTTTTTGTTTGGAAAGCATTAGAATCAAATATTTAAATCTTCTCAAAAAATAAATTTTTTTAAAAAATCACCCAGTAACGAATTTCTCCCTTTCCCAGATTATTGGTGGTCTATAGTTTTCCAAGAAGCCATTATTGCAGCTCTTCAATAAAAACCTGAACGAATTATTGAATATCTGTGAAGGACAATCCGCTTATGAAATTTTTTGCAGACAATGTAAAAAATGTACTTGTAGAGAGCTTTGTTATGTTATGAAAACGAGAATGGAAAACTTTTCGGTGAAAACTCAAAGTTAAGTTTTTACTGCTTTTCATTGATACAAGGTATTCTAAGATATTTACAATTTTACCTGAAATCTGCACAATTTTTTAGGAAGCAAATGTTTAGTAATACATCAAGCATTTTGAATATAAGCTTTTGTTCGAAATTTCGTATGAAATATATACGTTCATTATAAGTAGTTTGTAACTTCAAAACAAAAGTACGTCATGTAATTTCGCACATTTTATGCATTATGCATTATACGGTTATTGTACATACTACAAAATTCTTTGTTATAAACGAATAATACTGAGTTATAATTATGATTTTAATAACAAATTCTCTGCGTTCGGTTTTCAAAACGCATGCGTACCTGCTAAATGCCAAATTATCGATCGAATTGTCGATAAAAGTAAACACAATGCGAATAATATTTAGGTCTTTCGATGGTACAGAGGATTCTACTGATGGTGAAAATCGAGTCGTACGAATCCGTAAGCTCTCATACTATATACCTGCCACCCGTTTGCCTTCAGGTTTGAGCGGCTTAAAAACTCTGAGCTTTTATTGTATTTGCATGCAAGGATGGTACAAATGAATGCAAAAAATGGAATTTGTTGGTTAGGTTGACTACTACATACTACACACACCGAAAAAAGTTCCCAATCGACTAGACGAGTAGAGGGTTTTCTCTTCAAAATTCAGTTTTTGAATTTTCCGGAATACTTTCATACAGCAATTTTTCCCACTAGCAAGCATTATTTTCAGCAATGGCAACGCAACTGAGAATGATAATAAACATACTGCTATATAGTTGTATTTAAATTATATTTCTTCGATTATATCGTTTACGAGTACCTACCAATTACATATACATATAAATGTATTATGTTTTTATATTCCTAGCAACTTGATATGGGGAAGTTGGAAACGTACAACTATTAAATTTGAAAGCAATTTAATTTCTGTAGAGGGATATGTCATGAGAATGTTTCGGGTAACCGCATTGTCAGCAAAATTATCAAGGATTTCCAAGAATAACGTGTTCCCATGCAAATCTTGGCAATTTACATAGCATCTGTGTATTTGAAATGAATTCTTAGGAAATTAAATATTTTTAATGTATCGTTCAAGCTCATGAAATTTGATCCCCATGCAACATATAAAAAAATATTATTCGCGAAAAATGTTTTTTTTTTTAAATAGAAGGAAAATATTCAACATTACATCGTAAATAGATGTTTTAAGAAATCTTGAAAATTTGACTTCCATACAATGTGTATTTCTTCTATACAAAATATACTAAATTGCGTTGCTATATTTAGGTAACCTACTAAAGTGAATTTACGTGTAGGAAAAAATTTGTGTATATTTAAGTACAATGACTAATTGGTCATTTTTGGAAAATATTGCTGGAAAATACTCGATTCTTTAAGATACATATTTATTGGAGAAAGGAGTGCTGTGGTAACTTGAAGGTGGTATAAACTCCCATTAAAAAAATCCCAACTGATTTTGTCGAGGGTTGATTTTGATTTTGTCGAAAATGCAAAAAGTTACTCAACGTATTTTATAAACCGCTCCATTCTTACAGCAGTTATATATTTCGAACAAGGAGACATACAACATAATTACTATATAACACTGTGGGACAACCAAACTAGACTCACGATCTGTTAAGTTTTTAGTCTATTGAGGGCTCGCTGAACACGACTTCGGAACAAAGTTTTGCTCTATCACATCTAGGTTTGGAGATAATGGTACTCAAATTTTTAAAATAACGGTCCTACAATACTAAAACTTTTTTATTTGCATTGTATTGTCAAATTTTTTCTAGTCAACTTGCATGAAAATCGGTCGAATAGTTTCGAAGAAACCGGAGAATAAATACAGATACAGGAATATCGAAATGAGGACCTTCAAAATCCTCGAAAAAAGGACATTTGAACGGTTATGGCTGAAAGCTCATTACTCAGACCTAAAAATCTTTCATACTGCTCCTAAAAATCTGCTCCTCATGATAGCTTTTATTGTTTGATGACCCTATGATACTTTTCCTAACGGTTCAGCAGATATAATTTAAAAAAAATAGTTAAAATAGCACCCCAAATTAACATTTTAGTGAAAAATTTTAGTGCGAGTAAAATATTGTTCTGAAATCGTGCTGGGCGACACGTAATTTAGTATAATAAACTTAATAGGTCGTCAGTCCTGAAAAAAAATCCATTTTGTTTACAGTGTAAATAGATCTTAAAAGTTATAGTCTGAAATGGACAAAAAAAGACTCCCGAAATTTGAAAAATCTTGTTTTTTATACAGAACGGAACAAAACTCAATGGATTTCCTTTAAAATCCATTCAGAATATAAATAGCGTAAGACTCTATGTAGCAAAGAACACTTTTTTGATAAAATCTTAACCATTGACAGGTAGGACCTTTATTATTGATCAGATTTTCTCCATCTACATAGAAACACATTATATAGATTGTCTAATCTTCTTACCTCTTCACTCCAGCTAATTGCAAACGGTCCCATAGGATTTCTCAGAAATAAGAATCAGTATAAAGAAAATCAACCCAAAAATGTAATTGAGAGAATAAAAAGACAAAAAAAAATAGGTTTCTTCAGTATTTACACAGTAAAAGGATTTCCTGCAACTTTTCCCGCTGTTCACAACTAGCCACCAGTATATTTTTACCAGCCCTAAAATGATTAAATATTGGCTTTCTGGCTATTTCTTATTGCAGACTATCCTTATTACAGATTTCCATTGTGAACGGTAAGCTATTCAAGGAAGTGTTTTTGTCTATTTTTGATCTACATGTGGAAAATGTGAGAAGTTTGGAAAGAAAAAAAACCTTGAATGAAAAACTAAGGAAAAATGGAACAGCAAAATCAGATAAGGACTTGAAATTCAAATCAGGATGAAACAAGTTTTCGTTATTTTTTGTGTCTTTTTTTTACTTTACTGTCTTAGTTTTTTTTTGTACTTTTTGTGTTATGTTGTGTTGCCTTAGGATGTGTCCCATCGAAGGACGAATTTCAAATTGCTGAACCCTTTGAGATGGCCATAAACTTTGCTTAATGGCTTCATTCGTTGACATGGGACATAAAGATGGGCCTTTATGGGATCATTGTAAGAATCTATGATGGACATTTTTATACACATAACTTTATTACATGGTGATATCTGGATTACATCTAACCATACACTTGCATCTTCTTGTAATATCTGTATTATAATTGTTTGTATATGTGTATAACTAAATCAAGTTTAATACGCATCAACCCTGTTGGTCGGTCACGTTTTATTATTGTTTGTTTGAACAATTTTAAACCAATAACATTATTCGGAGTGCTTGAATGTTTTTATTAGTCTCTATTGTAATAGCTGAGTCAAATTACATTGTTTTAAGAAAGATATCATAAAACATTAGGCACAGATTTGATCAAGTTTTCATATTCTGGGAGTATAATATAAATCAAATTCGTTACAAACAAAAAAAGGTATAATGTTTTAATCAAAAATGCCTTAATAAAATCTAGTTTTTTACTTATGAAATATTATAACAATTTTTTTACCTTTTTAAACCAAATGATTCCCCTCTGCATAGTTTTATTCAATATCTAAAGGTACCTTGGATAAAAAGCATTAAATGCCATCAGGATATCGGTAATCTATGTTCATAAATTCAAACATAAAGTAAAACATTACTCGGCATCGAAGAAAAATACCATCAAATTTGTAACAATACCCAAGACAGCTATTAGACAAAATCACTATAGAACAAAAACAACAATGCGAAGCGCCACAAGCAAAGGATGGACAGACATACCATTAGAGAAGCTTTACGACCCATTTTAAAAAGAGTTGGACAGTTTGACACTGTTATTTATTCTCCTTGGAGTACTGCTCAGTTATAAACCCGAGCGTCAATAAGGAAAATAGCAAAAAGCCATGGAGAGAAGCAGACCAGAAACTAGGACCGCTGCCACAATTGCCCAATAGTCATGGTCGATTTCAAATCGTAACAGGATCCAGTCGAGATACGACACTGAAACACCTAGAATGAACCTAAGGTATCCTTGGACAGAAATAGTACATAGGAATTGTCCTTTTGTTAAATATGCATAAATGATTGTTATGACTTCTATTTATTTGCAACAGAGTTCCATATTTCCACATTCGGTTAGGTGCAGCAAAGTCATGCAGACTTGGGGGGATATATTTTTGGGCTACAAATAAAACAACTCAACCATTTTTATTACTGAACAAAATTTTCAAACTATATTTCAAAACAAAACAAAAGATTGAAACCGGTTTTTTGTGACATTAGAATTTACCCAATAAAATATTAAAGTATTTACTGATAACATTTTATCATTTCAGGCAATTCTCCTTAGAATAAAGCACAATGTATTTGGAAATTGTGAAAATAGTCTAAACTTAAATATGGAGGTTCTCAAAAATACGGGATAAATTTACATTTATGTTAAGGATAGAATCTTTTCACTGTCGAAGTTGGTGAGAAAAAAAAATCGTTTTAGTTATGATGCAAAGCCAGCAGCAAAAGCTAAGCTATATAGCAATTTGCATTTAAATAGGAAATACGACATGCTATGATAAGGATTCAGTCACACAATGACGCTGTGAGCCAACGAAATCAACAAAATATGTATATATATTCGTACTAACACTATTCTATTCAAGTTTTATATTCAACAAACATATATATTAAAATACAATATTAACAGAAGAAATCATGGTAAATGACAATTTTGAGAGTTTTCCGCTGTGGTAATATATTGAATAGAATTTTCGGTGACTTTTTGTAATGCTTTGTCATTTTTCAATCATTTTACGACGCAAATATGAAAAGAGAATGAAAATATAGCTATCGAGCTCAATGGTATCCCATGATAATGTGTTTTTAAGTCCTTATCCGATTAAACGATCTTTTAACATTTCAGATAGCCTGTATGCTATTTATGCGAGGATGATCATATCACTAAGTATGTGTCACCGAACGACATTTCCACCTGAAATCTTTCAACCAAAATGAAAGTTTATTGACTCCCTCATTATATTATTTTTTGTACCAAATATTTATACCATGTTATCTATTATCAAACAAAAATATTCTTTGCTAAATTTATTTATTTGGCAGTTATTATCTTCTATTCTCATGTATCCTTAGTTCATGTTAAATATTCAGACCATTGTCCAGTAGCACCAGCCTTTTGGAATCAAGTCTTATTTCCGAGTCTCTAAATCGCATCTTATAAATACCTACTTTTTCAGCTTACATTTTTTCCAGCTCATGACGGTTCTCCGTGCTGAAGCTCAAACGCACGAAGCGAGTCTGCCCTGGAATGGATTCATTTTTCAAATCTTTTCACAGCAAATAAATTATTCCAAGAGATTACCCTGCCACCTCTGGGGCTCATATACGAAATTGAAAAATTGTTGAAAAGGATTCCAAAGGATTTTCAAACATCTCACTCATATTATACTCCAGTGTCAAGCTGGATATGGTTGAGGAAAAATCATCAAATAAAACAACACAATCTATTCATATGTGGGAAAATGAAATGCTAAAAACAATGATTATAATATATGAATTTCATACATACTCGTATTTTCTTAATATTAATATCTAGAATTTCATATTGTCGTGGTTTTTATACAGTTGTTCCAAGAATGGTTCTTTGGAATTTTATTTTAGCTAAGGATTTTAATATTGAAAAAAATTTTAAGAATTTTCTTTCTAATAATAAAAAATCATATTTAATTTTCATGAAACATTTTTCAAAAAAATCGACGTTTTTTCAGATTTCAAACTAATTAAAAAAATGTTTTTCGCTATGACTGTTTTTAATTAACATTAAAATGAAAAAAAGATTGTGAATTATTGAAACAAAAAAAAATTGTAGTAATGGTAACGTTTTTCAATGCAGCAAATTAGCTATTTGGAAACCACGATATTTTTTCTTCCTGAGTAGATCTATCGTTGTTAAGTGCATTTTCAACCCATATACGGCGAATAGTCTTTTCAAAATGGACTAAGCCTTAAAGATAATTAACTTTTTATTGATTTTTTGTACCCCAACTATAAACGTTGTGAGCAGATAGAATGATACTTTATTCTGGAAAGATTTCGAACGGTGTTTTCAGTTTGCATAAAAGAGAATAAAAAAGACTAAACGAAGAAACGAAATAATTTTAATTACAGTGAACTTAGTGTGGAGACAGTTATTTAATGTTTTGTACATAACATAACCTTTTTTTTTTTTTTGAAAAGGCAAACATTTTGATCTATTTTTAATTTTCAACGTAAAATTTTCAAGATGTACAATGTACAATTTCCCAACGAGAATCCCTAAAAGCTACTAAGAGTGTTATATAAGGGTTTGTTGCGAAAGCCTAAACACTTGCAAGCAAAATGTGCAAATCATAAATTACTGAACTTTAACATATCCTAAAACACCAAAAAATAGCAAGTACCACTTAAAAGTTGAAAAGGTTAAACAGGCACTAAAATAGGTTTTTGAAACATAAATTCAACGAACTTGATGAACCCATTTAAGTATCATTTCGAATATCCTCCAGTTGAAATTCCTTGAATAGGAATCCATTGTACGCACCATTAATTTCAAACAAAAACAGTATACACCATTATTTTTTGGGCACATCACCAAAAAAGGCAAAACATTTTTTCATGAAGACTCTAGAATGGACGAGGACTTGAACTTTTGAAGTTCATTGTGAGCACTAATTAAATTTTCGTTTTATTTTTGTATTAAATTTTTCTTTTGATCATGGAAGTAAATTATTCCTAAAGTATCAGCTTTTAACACGCTTTGTCCCTGAAAATTTGCATTTTATTTTGTTGTTAGAAGTTTTTGTGTTTTTAACTATTAAGGATATACAAAAAAATTATTAATTTGACTGTTGCCATTGTAAAATAATACTAATCAAATAACAACGCCCTATCCATACCCCGTTTACTCTTTTAAGAATGGAATTTCGAAATACCCGCCTCATATAACAAGTATTCAAAACAAAAATTATGATTTTAGTGAAAAGATACCGGTAGTCTAAATGTTAGTGGGCGAACATTTTTCTCTTTTTAGGAAAATTTACAAAACGTTAACAATTAGTAATATTTTACTACGATAACAGCTAATTTAACACTTTTTGTGAATACCCCTAGTGTTTTATTGATTAAATTCTTCAGTGCTTAATGTTTTTAGTGATTTAGTGATATTTTTAAGTGATTAGATTCATTTTCAAAAAAAAAATGAAACGGAAAAAATGAAAGAAAATCGAGTTAAATTTGCTACAACCGCGAAAGAGTGCGTCCACAGTTTGGGAAAAAACTTTAAAAATTCATATTTTTTTACGACGATATATTTTGTGAATACGCCTATTAAATTTACGTTTGTTGCAATTAAGATTTGAATAATTCATTTTTTATAGGTAAATACAAGGGAACGGTGAAAAGTTTCGCATTTAGTAGTACGAGATACCGAAAAACAGTTGAAAGTATACGCCTATGGCGCATTATTCGAAGTTGAAGCCAACGATGCAGAGTTTTTTATTAATTATATAATACTGCATTACCTGTAAATGTATGTAATCATTCTATAACTCAAAATTTCGAAAAAAGTTGTCGCGGGAGAAAAAGGTTGGGAATCGCTGGTTTATAGGAAGTATGGCAAAATTTGTTAAAAACTATTATTTGTTTTTAAAGAATACTTGTGACATTTGATTAAATTTTAATTCAATTTTGCAATGTTTCGAAACTGATATCTTCTTTTTATAGCCATGACTAATTAAAATGCAAAAAATCAGTCCCATATGTTGTGTATATTTATTGTAAAAAAATTTAAATTGGAATTTTAATATCATATTTTCATAAAGAACTCATACAGAGAGAATTATATGGTAAATTAAATTTTGGTTAATAAAATTTACCTCATTTATATGTCTGTATAATAAATCTTAATTTACAGGAAAAGGTATACAATTTAATGTTTTTTTGTGCGTGATTTTTGTTTTGAAAGAATACCAAGAATCAGACTACAATCATATCATATCCCAAAAATAATATTTTATCTATCTATCCATCGTTGTCATTTGGTTGTTAGGCAGGGATGGCAACAGGCCCATAAATGTATATTCAAAATACACATAAATTTTATTGTTGGCAAACTTAATGGATGGGGGCATTGTAATCAGATGTGGCTTGTAATTTATGCTATCATACAATATTGCATTTCCATTTTTACGACGTAAGTTCCCATTGCAGGTATGAGTAATATCGTTAATAATATTATTATATAATGGTAAATTGTTGGAAACAATACGCTCAAATACATATTCATTAGTGTAATAAAATTTCCCCGAAATGAAGAAAAGTTTAAAAATATTTCTTTTAGCCCAGTTTATTTGGGTTCATCCAGGAATTTCGAGGAGGCATATTTGAAGTTATTAAAATGAATTTTTTTTCATCATATTGTTAACTTTGTAATTGCGGAGAATTCTTGTGAAGATGAAGCACCTAAATTGACGAATTCTAAGGATTTTTCAGGTACATGAAAGTAAGGCTATTCAATATTCTGTTCTGTAGATAATTATTTGTGCACTGGTGACAATATTTTCAAGATATAACAATGATTGTTATGATCAAAATAAAGGCAATTTTGTACAGCAAAAGCGACCGGGGATGGGTAATGTTGGTATTTATTAAGCGAATTTGCGATGACACTCGCATAAAGTTCTTAAAACCCACAACGACGGAAATTTGTCCATTTGTAGAAGCTTAGATCAAAATACAAACGAAGGATCGTCCTTGGAGCCCTTCCTGTTAATAAGTCTCTTATCTTGCATGCGCCAGCATAGTACACATAAATAGGAAATACTGAAAAGAAACATGAAAATAAAAACAGAAAGAAAATAAAAAGGAGAAACAAGAAACGAAATTCTGGTAAATTTAGCAAAAGACAAAAACAAAAAACAGTAAAGAAAACATTTCTATCGATATAACTATACTTTTATATACATTTTGATTGTATAAGAAGGAGTGAAAAGAAGCTTACAGTTAAAGAAGCTTTGTCCGAAGTTGTTACTTGAGAAGGATAAACAATTAAACTTACGAAATATTGTGTTACAGGAGTTTTCTTTCTTTTTTATTTTAATACATTTTTATATTTCACTTAGGAAGCTTAAAAAATTTAACAAAGAATCGCATCGTATATTTGCGAAGCTGTGTGTGGGTGAGTGTGTATGTATGAAATAAGAAAATATCCATTACATTTTCTGTAATAGAAACAAGTTACAATTTATGTTTCAAAATAGCGATATCATATTTTGTCATTGCAGTAAAAAAGCATTGCAAATGAAGAAAGAGATGGAACAATAGATCACTATATTTTATATCATAGAATTGTTCGTCTTAATTTAGGCGCCTTTCCTCAAAAAACATGAGGCAAAATTTCAACTGAATCGGTAGATTCGGTAGGATTTTTCAATTCGTTTTCCTCGCTTTTTACTTTATCATCATAGATCGATTGTTGGTTAGGATGACAAGTTAATTTAATTCAACAAAAAAGAAATTTTTGTAGGAATTGTATATTTAACATAGGAGTCAGTTACTTTTATCCTTATTTTTTGCCATTCTTAAATTATTCGTAAGACAGTTAAGTTAATAAAATAAAATATTGCGAATCAAATAATAAATTGTTTCAATTAAAGCCATCCTACAAATTCAGAAGTGGGATAACACCTAAAGGCATAGTCGGCAAAGCAGATTTTCGTTAATTTTTTTTCTCTCGCGTTTTGTTTTTCTTTCATTCAGACGGGATGAAAATTACGAAGACGTGCAGTCACGAGTAGAAGAATTCTTGAAGACGGCCAAGTTTTGCAACACTTCCTAATTTAAATTTTTAAAAATTAAATTAAGTAATTTTTTTAACGACAATCAAAAGTTTTTATTTTAAAAATTCAGTTGAATATCAACAGAGAAAATAAATGGTTGTTCAATTTAAAAACTTTTGATTGTCGTTAAAAAATTACATAATTAAATTTTTTTTCAATTTGAACAGATTTTAAACGCTACAGTTGCGTACTACGAGAGTTGCGTTCTACAAGAGTTGCGTTTACCGAGGTCACACTGTATTAGAAATCCCGACGATTGCCAAAACGGAAGTTTTAAAGCTAGAATTAAAGAAAATGACGAAGATTATGGAAGAAAGCAAAACAAATTTTAAACTTGCAAAATCAGCTATAAGAATTAACAATAGGACATCGAGGGTTCCATATCTGGATTCAAGATTTTGAGAAGTTTCTCGAAATTTTCAAATGAAACTCAATAGTTTGATGTACCATAAACTAATAATATGCAAGAAAATTATTAGTTTATGGGAAAATCATCCTAGTGCATTATGTATTTATTTTGTAATTGTATTATTCATTCTTAAATTATTCATGAGACAGTTCGGTTAGTAAAATAAAATATTGCAAACGAAATAATAATTGTTTCAATTAAAGCCATCCTAGAATTTTTATCATGTTTCAAAAATCAAAACAGAAGATTTGCAGACAAATTAAATATCCAACACTTACTTTCTTATATGCATGAAATCAAGAATTTTATAACTAATAATATCTAATTTATGTGTGAGTATATGCAAAAATTAAAGAATTTTCATGTAAAAATTTTATCAAACAACTCTGAAAAGTGTTTACCCAGCAAAATTTATATTATGAGATTTAAAGTTGAAATTGCATCTCACAAAATTTAAGCTCGGTAATCAAGCCATCTAATAAACATTTCATCTCTCAATTACGATTTCAAAAGCAAGTCGAGTACCTCAATCGTACCGGAATACCATAAATTAATTATGAAAAGGTGAAACATTGTACTAAAAAAAACTTGACACAATGTAAAGGTGCGAGAGGGTGTGATAAAGAATAAAACCACAGACGAAAAATTTCACACGAAAAAAGTTACAAATGGTGTTTTTTTTATTATTTTACAAAGAAATCAACGCGATTTGTTTTATACTCGTGTATTCTAAATTTTGCCACCAGTGCAAAGCCGAAAACCATCATCTGTGTATGTATTATAAAAAGGGGAATCCCTCTTAAGTGAGTTGGATATCCCGACAGGCCATTATAATAGGTCGTAAACGTTCCACAGAACGCAAAAATTCTCGCGTGATAGAAATTTATTTTTTCGACATTTTCATTTCACTTGGTTTCTCATATTTTTTTTTCTATTACTTCTTTTATATTTCTCGCCATATTGGGCTTTTCCTCCAGCACTGAGTTCTTTACTCCTGTAAACGAAACGGGGCAATGTTGTTGATTTTTTATTTAGTGTTATTGTTGTAATAGCATCTTTTGTATAATATGCTGTGCCTTTTGCCGAAGACGAAAGGTTTTTCAAATTGGTTACAAGGCAATTTCACTTATTTGAATGTTTCTTTGGTAATATTCATAAATTGGTTTTGCTTTGGTTGCGATTTTATTCTAAATTTATCACGTATTTTACTTTTTATTTGAAAATAGGGAGAGTTTCTGCTAGCGACATCTTCCATAAAAATCGAAATATAGAATTTCTATGTGTGCACCCATTCGCAATTATATTTTTTAAGGTTGGAAACCCACATGCACAATGCGTTGTCGAAAATATCGAGGCAACTCAAAAAAATATTATCTTCAAAGCAATAGACTCCAAATCGGTATTTGAAATTTCGTACCATTAAAATTCGAAAAATACCGAGAAAATCAAATAAAATACTTTTTGACTATTAAAAATGTTTTTTTTTGTAAAGAAAACCTGTAAATTGAAATTGGCATAAGTGAAAAATTTACATAATGCCACATGACGAGCATTTATTTATTTTTTTTTAGTACAACTCATATTCCTTATTTATCTAGCCACGAAAATTTCTTGTTCTCAAATGACTTCAATAAATCCGTACATAAACCGCATAGTATGAAAGAAACTGGAATTTTGGTATAATATCTAAATCCCTGTTTACTTTCGGGTCTTAAATATTAAATGAAATCTAAATGGAAATTTTGATTTAATTCCTTTGAGGTATCGTATTATAAACATTTGAACTTTGGATCGATGGGATCGACGAACTTTAATCAGTCATGTGTTAACTTTAGTAATAAAAAAATCGTTTCTTTTCTGTCGTCTCTTTTTTTTATGACGGTGATTTGAAATGTTGCTGGCTTCGTGTAATATGAAGAGAATTTTGTGAAATCCATGAATGGATGTGATACTATGCTTATGGAAAATATGTATACAAGCAACTCCTGAACCTTTAACGAATGACCAAAGGAAATCTAATTTTAGGATTTCTTTTTATATTTTGTCCTTGCGCGGGCTGATGTCAAGGAGGTGGTCGAACTCCTGCGAAATGGCATTTTCTTGTTTTTCAGATGATTGCGCGTTCGTCCGAAAAAGGCTGGAAAAAGGATTTTTCTTCATGGCTGAAGGATTTATTTAACGGTTGAAGCTATAATAGCTTTTCGTAGGACATCTTCCCATGAAACTCTAACACAATAAATCCATAGATGTACATATATGCAACGAACCATATCCAATGAAAAAAAATCAAATATCTGAATCTTGAATATAGGTAGACATCAGGTGAATACGTATAAGTTGTGTTTTTGGGACTATTTTTCCTTTTTCTCAATATTCTACCGAATATTTATTTGACCCGTACAATTTATTCAAGTAAACCTTTCGATAATAGACCAAAGAAAAATTTATGTAGACACAAAAAAGGTATTTGTAATGAGTTTTTTTAGCGCTCCGCTCCTTTTTTTCTATTCTTTAGTAGCTGACTATATGTATATAAATAAAAGAAAAATGGAAATTTATAGGAAAATAAGAAAGAAATTGTTATGTTTTCAGATTTTAGTTGTCTTGTCTCAATAAATTTCTTTCAATGTTTCGAAAGTAAAAAAAAATACTATTCTTGTGTTCATTTTTTCTTGTGTTTTGTTTTTCCGTTTTTGGTCAAGGTTACAATTTTTATTTCGTCCGCAGTACTTTTCTCCTTTATTTTCGTTAGATCCTTTTTCTTTTCTGGTTGGAAAAATCTGAAACAATTTGAATAATTGAAAACCTTTGGAAATTGTACATTATGGAATGTGTCCCAAGAGAAATTATCTTAGTAAATAGGCCACGAAGGGCTACACCATTAAGTCTGGTTCAATTCGGTAGAGGATTTTTCTTCCTGACTTGAATTACCTTTGGTTGGATATTGAATTAGAAGGTTATCGACCGCAACCCAACAAAAGGTTTTTGGATCTTGGATATCTTCACAAAGGAACAATATTCAGTGGGAAACTTTTTTCTTGTTTTTCAGTAGATGCAGAAAGGTCCTTCAATTCTACGAAACATTTACGCTTTGTCTTTATTTAATAGAAATGATAAACGTTGTACGAAATTTTTTTGATGTGTTTTGAAAAAATGCAATCTTATTGTTTTTCGGTTTCTTTTTTTAAAAAGTATTTGGGACATGGAATACCATATTACTTGTGACATTATCTTCAAAAGAAATGACTCGAAAACCTCTCGACCGATTGAGCTGAAGTTTTTTGAGAATTTCACTATTTTTCTGGTCCTTAATTTAAAACCTATTTAAGCAATTATAAATCATTTGGAGTATATTTCAGAAATTTTTTTCTTGGGTTTGTCGTTTGATTTGACATATTATAAAACAGTGCATGACCAGCAAATCCCACAAATTAGGTGTCAGTTGGAAATAAATTTACTTTTCCGGCCAAAGAAATTACGGTACGCTTCTTCAAATTAAGAACAGAGAAAGAGATACACTAATTTTGGTAACATTTCCATAGAAATGAATTTGAGATTTTCATTAAAATAATCATAGGGGAAAATCGTGTTACTCATAAATGCGATACATAAAATTTTGACGAAAAAATTTATAAAATTTCAATGAACATTAAAATTATAAATATATTTTTTGTAAGAAACAAATCAGAAAAATCAACCATCATTTTTTCTGTAGAAAATTTTACAATAAAATATTAAAATATAGCGAGATTTTCTGCAATAGATAGAATAAATCGACGATATCTAAATTGTATGGGAATTATATAAATTTCCTCTTGTCTCCGCTGCATTTTAAATCTTCGTAAAAATTGTTCCCAGAAATTGTCACAAGACAATTCCGTTTCTTGCTGTGGTAAATTTTGCAAGCAGTGCATAAACGCCACAAAGTGATTCAGTTGGATCATCTACACTCCACTAAAAATCAATTTAAGGCTGACGACACCTGCTGTTAGCATTAATCAAATGCACACAGATTTTGGCCAAGAATTCCTTCTGTCTGCGAGTACCGAATTAAGTGCAATTATTCGATTATATCAGCATGGCAAGAAGAATCATGACCTGATGTCGTTGTATATGTTTTTCTTTGTAGTCATTTATTTATATGGGCTTTTATTTTATTGTAATCTAATTCTGTCAGTATTGAAACAAAAACGGCTCGTAGCAATAAATCTCTGAAGAATGAGTATTACATAAAATTTCATAATGACTTTTGTTACAGACACACGCGACCCATAATGTCCATATTTTATTATTGGCATCATTGTGCGGAAATTTTTTGCTAGTGCGGGGCCTGATTTGTTTTTTCGTTACTACGAGGAGATATTTTTTGTGGTGTTTGAAGTGGAGAAAAAAAACAGATTCTTTTTATTGTATTTATGAAAAATTTCGAACTCTTAATTTTGCCTATTTCCCGAGCAATCCTAAGTCAATTGGAGCATTACCACAAAAATGTTTATCTGTCTGTCAGTCTGTGTACCAGATTTCTCAAAAACTAATAGAGCTAGTGCCAAAAAATTTTACAAGGATGTTTGGTCTTGCAGTAGAACGATCCTATCAACTTTTGGTGGAATAACTCAAATATCCTTACTCCCATTTTCCCTACTACCAACAACCGGGTTTTCGGGGCCGCTGATTACGAACCTGGTGTTAGAATTTTAACATAACAAAAGCTATAATTGCCAATTTGGCAATTATTGAAAACCCGTATGGTGATTTAAGTGAACGGTGAACAGTTGTATCAAAATTCCACTTAAAAGTCAAACTTTTCAATAAAATTTTTAAAAATTTATTCCAATCGGATTTTGATGTATGGAAGTTTTATGTAGAATCATATTCTAAATAACTTTTGTTCATGAACTTTTTTGATAAGATGCACCGTTTTCGAGAAATTCGCAAAAAACGTTTTCGTTCGTATGTAATGGTCTATTTTTGTCCATGAACGAACTTAGCCTTGCATTTTACGAAAAACGGATCTGCGCAAAATTTCAAGTCTGTAGCTCAATCCGTGCGCCCGCAATCCACGCCACAGACGGACGGACATACTAAATTCAACTTTTTTTATCATTCTAAACTGGTGTAATTCATTTTTTTGTGTGATGACGGGATCTTGGCGTTACAAACGGTAAGGCAAAGTTAGTATACCCTTTGGTTTCACCATACGGGTATAAAAATTCGTAACGGGAGGTTTTAAGTTATTTCTTGATTTTTTGGTGTAAAAAGACTTATGGAAAAATTTTGAATACGGCAACGTTGGATATGCAATCTTTTCTAGTTTTTATATACACTACTGTTATTTTGTCGGGTTAATTGGGTTCAAACACATATCTTGTATAAGAAAGTTATACGCTGTTCACATCAGACATATTTTTTTTATACGTAGCCATTCATCCTCGCTATGGACTCACTGTTTTCACTCAAACTGTCAATAACAATAAAAAAACGGCAGATAAATGTCCTCGAATGAGGTTTGATGTACCTTAAAGTCATTAAACTTTACGACGTTGACGGCCGACGGACGACGCTATTGCTAAATTACAATAAAAGTTCACGTTTATATTGGCTATCAAAATTTTCAATTGAAATGTGACCCCCCAATTTTTACTCACTTGTGCGAAGTATAATAAAGTATTGTATTCATGAAAAATTTCGACCTTTTAATTCTGCATAAAAATCATTTCCCAAGCACTCCTGAGTCGATTGGACCGTATTAAAAAAATGTCTTTCTGTCTGTTAGTCTATATACAAGATGTCTCAAAAACTACGATTTTATTCATTCGTAAATCCGTTAACCGGAAATAAGTGAAACGGCGGCTTTTTAAAAATTGCAATTTCCTTTTTCGCATTTTACTCCGAAACTACGCGTTTTTCAGTAGTTTTTTGTTTTTCCGTAGACAAGAAAATTTCCTACATTTTTGTCTTTTACTAGAACTGCGTATCTAAAGCCGTTATCGAGATATATCTCGAAAAATACCGGTTTTTTATGAACTAAAAAGAAGTACATTCACCACAATTTTGTCTTTCACTGTTATTTGTTGTCTTTTACTCTTGTTGAGATATTTTCATTAAAATGTAAAAAATCAAATTTTTGCGAATTGCCTGCTAACTAACGATTTTTCGCAAAAACTAAAATTTTATTCGGTGGGTTATAATGTACTCGCAAATTGTTGAAGAACGTAAACTTTGTATAAAAAAGTCACGTGTTGTTCACATCAGAAATTCCGAAAGTCCCTTCCCCTAGTCTGGTCGTTTTGAAATTCAATTTATACGAGCAGCAGCATTAAACATAAATGCTTCAGCCTTCCATCCGTTCCATCTTCATATAATGAGCAAAATGCTCCTTCAGAAAGGATAATAATGAAAGGAGACATTCTAGGCCTTTGCCTCTATCACTTTTGATATAGAAATGTTGGGTTGGTTTCGAAGAACTTTGGTGCTGGAATAAATATGGAGTATCCCTAAATGCTATAATTCATGGTCATAAATTTCCCTAAATATTTGCTCCGTTTGCTGTTAATGGCTCCACATCAGTAGTACCTATAGTTAGTGCTCGCCATTTGAAAGGTAGTTAAGTATCGAATTGTGGCGGATATCGTCTATGGCTGCATCGAAAATATTTGCTTTTTTGAGCTTCAGAATCTGGACCGAAGATGGTATTCGAAACCTCATTCGAGTATGATTGCCATATATTCAAGTGATGGACATTCAGTTTGGTTTCACAACACAAATAAATAATATGCGGTCAAAGTTTATGAGCGATCGAAATTTGTTATTAGCAAGAAATATAACCAATTCATTCATTTAAAGTTGTTTTGTAAACATTCGTCATTATCCCATTCATATTAATAGCCGTCTATCTAAGGATACTTACAAGTCTAATTCTGTTTCATCGACATTAAAAAACGCTTTATTTCAACAAGGCTGTATCTAATTTTCCTGTATCGTAATGGCGACCATGTTGAAAAACCCTACTTTCGAATTTTGTGTGTTTTCACTAATAAAAACTGGTAAATAAAGGTGGTTTTCTAAAAAAATGAAAATTTTTTAATTTTTTTTTATGAAAGTAAAAACAGAGAAAAACATCCATGTTGAAAAATAGCGACGAAACAGTGTTCATGTACACAAATGTATATAGAAAATATAAAAGTGTTTTATTAATAATTTTTTGGTTTTCCTTTTTCCCGTTACAAAAATTAGCGAGAACTGTATGATAAAGTTGGACCGATGCGGTTGCCATGGTTACTATTATAAAACCGATCCTTGCGCATTAAATATAAAAGTTGGAAAAAATATATTTTAATTAAGTGAGAAACAAGGATTTGTTTAGCTTTTCAGCTTGTTTCATAAAAAGGGCTTCATGTTAATTGGATACGGGAATAGGCAGAATTTCAATTTTTTTTAAATGAAATTTTGTTTTATGTTAGGGATTCCAGAAGAGAAATATGAATAGAATGGAATGAATTTACAACGTTAAAAAATTGAGTTTATAATGTTGAATGGGTCGTTAGGATAAGTTAGCTGAGCTTATTAACAATCCTATAAGTCAGCAGACAATTTCTACAAATAGACGGCGTTATAACGATCCATACACACAGATAAATTTGTTGAATTAATTTTTACGGCAAACGTATAGATAAATTCAGGAAAAATAAAAGTAAAGCCAGGATTTTTATTCATAAGCCAACGGGCTATGATATTTGAATTTAAAATGTACAGCCTTAAGAAAAAATAGATTATAAACGCTTATTTATTTCTTCACTTATTAAGCTATTTAATCGCGAAATAAACAGTTTTTTCCCTTTATAATCGTAAAAAAACAACAGCAAGCAAGCAGAGACTGTCAAATTAGTGTTTAATGTATATTCTATAAAAAAAACTTTCGTTCAAAATTGTATTAGATACCTAAAGTTTTTATAATATTATTGAGATGGTTCGGCGAGAAAAGAAATTTTAGCAATCTATCAAAGATCAAATTACATTAGTGTATAAAAAATGAACACATGAACCTTGGTTTCTGACTCACGAGTACTTTCACCTGTAATCAATTTATTCGTCCGCCTACACCCAAAAAAAAAAAATCATTCTACCCACATATTAGCAAATGGTCACCACAAATACCACCATACGAATTTCACTTTTGTATGTTTTCTCACGTGGCCCGGTCCGTATAGTAATAACCTTAAAAAAGTGTGGAAAATAAAGAGAAAAAAGATAAAAGTGGTCATTAAGGGTAGAGTGACCACAACATTTTTCCAAGCGACTGACTTTTTACAAATGAGTGCTTTTGGAGAATTGGGTCACTTGAGGTGATTTCTGGCTTTTTGAGGGTGGTGTGTGCTATTGACCAGAGGGTGTAATCTACCCGAAAGACTTATATTAGCAGTAGTTGCAGTAGTCAGCTAGAGTTCCCACTCTCGAAAATGGTGATCACGTATTTTTCAGAAAGTTTTCTCGGTTAAGGGGATTTACGTGACCTGAGAGTAGCTTTTTCCAACAACTAAAGCCTTCACTTGATCGAAAATACATTCCAGGACCACCAGTAGTCACGGTAGTTTCGTATGTTAGGCATATTATAGAGGTGTATGTACATCATGCGGCCAAATAGTTTTTAAGAAATATTCAATCAACATAACTGTTGCGATAAGAATATTTAAGAAAAATCATGGCAAACGAAAAAAAAATCGTAACATTATACATTCCGTTATGTAAAAAAATGCACTTCAATAATAGTTTATTTATCCCAAAAAAGCGCAGTACAGTTTACATAAAAATAAATTCTGTAAAAAAAATTAATAAAACTTAACAAAAATAAAAGATGAATAAAAAAACTAAAATAGTCATTTTTAAGTTAAAAAAGCATTAAAAAAAACGACATTTTTTGTGCCAATATCAAAGATATTGAATTTAGGCTATCTCCAAAAATAGAGTGCATCTGGCCAAAACAAAGTGCGAAAAACATGATTAAAAATACTACCCCAATATTTAAAATTATATTTTATGCAGGGAGTAGATCTGTGGGGTTATACTTTATGAACTTTTGTGGAACATTTCACAAAAAAATAATAAAAAATAAAATAAAACAAAAATAAATAAATAACGAAAAAACGAAATAATTTTGTTCCGGTTTTCGTTACGTTTTTCGTTATTGTAACGGAACTAAATTTCTTCAATTATATTTACATTCAGGGGATGTCGATAGAAAAGGTTACACTTTGAGGGTGCGAGGGGTCTGCGGTAGTGTGACGGTGATACTAAACACAAATCGGGAAAAGCCTAGACGAAGATGGGGAAGGATGGTTCGAGAGCCCGAAAATTAGCGTGACGTATTTTATGGACAGGATCAAAGTACAAACCTTTCAGATAAAAATGCTTATTTCATAAGCGGTGATTTGAAATATTCTTTATGTGCGAAATATTCTTCTTTAAGGTTTGAACGGGAAAACCGTTTTTATGTCGATCGTGTAAGGTTCTCCATTTCCAATTCAAATTCAGTGATGTATATTAGTATGTGTTTGTAATGTATACTAGTATGTGTCATAATAAATCGTGCCTGTAAAGCAGGAAATGAGCGTTCACAAATCAAATCATTCAAAAAAAAAAAACTTGATGAGCCTTCTGTCGTTCTAAAACACATTTATTTATCTGTAGAGAGCTCTGAAAAGGATCACCAGAGCTTTGAAAAAGATCACCAAACGCACCAAAATCGTAGCGACCGTTTGCTGATTGTTTTTAGAGTTCCTCTAGAGAGCTCTATACAGAAGTGCAGGCTCATTGTGCGATCAAAACGTTCCATCAAAATATTCATTTTTGTGTTCATAAATGGCAGGGGTATGGACATGTTACGTTTGTAACCTGTTGCGACAGCCGAATTTCTCTGTATGTATTGGACCTCGGCTATATGTAGATACTTTTTAGGATTCTTACTCCTCTTGCAATTATATTTCGTATTTTGTTTGAATTCGCCCTAAGGAATTGTGGTTTCTTAGCAACTTAAGTTATTCGAAATGTTTACGAGTGTCGAAAGTACGTGAAACTGTCGTACTGTCGTGTTGGCGGGGCGTGACAGAATTTCACCAAAACGCTTACTTCAGAAATTCGATGATGTTGCATATCGCTATATTTACATAACGTAAAATATTGTTGTTTCTTTACAATACGCAAAGGTAGATGAAAAAATACGGATATGCGAGTGTAACTATATGAGTGTTATTGGCCATAGGCGATGGTAATTTTGTTCAAAGTTAGTTAGTAACTTTGACGTCACACGATGGCGTTATCTCTCGTTATGCTGTCACATAACTCGTACATCAAAGTCAGGGCCGACGGCTATCACGTCATCCTGAAATTTTATTATAAAAGATCTCGCCCTTTTTCGTTCTCTTTGCTGTTTCAGTTCTTACATTTTGTTTTGGTTTTGGTTACCATTTTTACACTGAAGTAATCTCTCGCACTGAAAATAAATGAGCTTTGGGACTTTATCGAGATTAAACGCAAGAACAATTTTATGAGAATATGTATGCCACAGAGTCGAAATAAAAATTATTTGACAGGGATGGAAAGAGTGTATTTCAAAAACTATTCTAATGACGATATTTGAGATACTACTGATGGTTTAAAGGCAAGGTTTAGTTAAAAATTAGTTTACCTACATTTTCTACTGAAACGAGGTTGACATTTTTATTGCATATTTTTTCTCCGAATCAAATAAAACAACTTTCCTCTAAAATTCGGTTTATTATGTGTATGACACGTTAATACTTACTATAAAAAATCGACATACTTTTTTTATCACCATACTTACTTCGAAACTCAAACAAGACTTTCCGAGATAAGATTTGTAGAAATTCGCCGACAATGGTGACCACGGTTTTTTGATTAAAGGAGTTAAGTTTTCAATTAGTTGATACATCATGGCGCGTCAAAAACGCGTCATCTTACGTTCTTGCAAAATTTTCAACCACACGAAAATGCATATTTATCAATTTTTTAAAAGCTTTTATTTAGCTTGCCTTCGTATCTGTTTGTCTGTCTGTCGGGGTCAAATCTTGCAATCTAATTTTGACCCACTTCCACTCGTCCGACTGACCTGGAATTTTGCACACATGTAGGTTCGACGACAATATAATATTTTCATTACTTCGTCCTTGCAAGAATAAGGAAAGGTCCTGTAAGCATAACGTGATTATCCTTTTCCTTTTTTTTTTACCCCGACTTGATCCCGACAGACAGACAAACAGATACGAAGGCAAGCTAAATAAAAGCTTTTCCGGAAGAAAAACTCATCTAGGGGTTTTTGGGGTTGCTAAATCCGATTCTGCAATTTCGCAAAATTTCCAATTTTATGCGGGGTATTAGGGTCGATGAATCCGATTCTGGAGTCAAAAAGTCCGTAAGAATATCTCAAAAACAAGGATATATATTCGAAGATTGAAAACTAAAAACAAGCGTGGTGAAAGAAATACGTTAATTTGGATTTTTAGTCATAGGTACTAACTAATCAAATACAGAATGACTAAAACGTACCGAATTTTCACTAATATTCTTTTAAATGCAGATTTCTTAATTTCTGTTCTTATCATATAAAATGCACGAATAATGAAATATGATAATAAATCTGACTGTACTTTGGAAAATACATTCTATTGTTTATTATCATTTTTGATAGTATTGGGAAATTGTAAATTTACTTTTATGATTGTGAGATATACTTGTTCTGCACAACTGTACATAATGTAACTGAACGAAGAAATATATTCCTATTGTAAGCTCCGGATAGAACCACTGGGAATAGAAAAATCACAGAAAATGCAAATTCCTTTCATTTCTATGCAAATCCCTTCATTTTCCTGCATACTGCAGTGGCCTCGGCCAGGGTCTTCTGTTGCTTTTTCTATTTTATTTCTTATCTGTTTTTTGCCCAACTTGGATTTTCTCTTGTATTCATTCAGTTTACTAAAGAAGAAACCCAAACTAAACAAAAAAGGCCGTTTCTTCAAATCTCCATTAAACTCTTTTGTTGTGGGTAACGTATTAAGGTTAAGAGAGAAAACTTTACCGAATGATTCTTTTAAGGATGCTCATAATCCCTTCCCCGATATATTAATACTATGCTAAACTTTAATTAACGTCATTACGGCATTTTAAAAGTTTTCGGTCTGCTCGAGTAATTGAGTTGCTGGGATAAACGGACTTTTTATCAGAATTTAAATAAAACCCTTTGATATTTAGTTTACGAAAATGTCGTCTTTCCAATTTCATTAAAGAGCTAAAAAGAGGAAATTTAATCCTTTAAAGTTATTATTCATATCACAAAATTGGTAAAGCAAAATGGATTTTTTTTGTAAATCTTTATCAAAATATTGAAACAAACATCATAGAATCCCCTATATAATTTTTTTATCACTATAACGTTTTTATATAATCTATATAATTTGGTTTTTTTGTCACTTTATTCGCAAAGTGAATAAACATTTTTTTTTAATTTTTGACCATTTAATTGGTTTCAGTTAATTTCCATGGAAAAATTGATTTACAGCGTATTTTATCAAATAAATTGGAGAGCTTAATTTAACAATCTAAAAATAGATTTGGTTGCAAAATCTAAATTGAGTTTGTACTCGTCAGGCAGAAATAAAACTAATGCAGATCCATTTTGATTTTATTTATTTTTGGCATTTAAGTCCATACGTATAAAATATTCGCAAGGGGTGGGGTCTTCCTTTATTCGTTTAATTTAATTTAATTCCATTGGATTGGCAAATATGCAAATGCACTTTTTTGCCACAATGAATATGCGCATAATTTAAAATCTCACATAAATTTTGTTTCCTGTTTAAATACCTTATTATTTGTACTAACTGAATATATTTATAGAGAAAAATAAAACTCCTATTATTATTACGATTGTTATCGAAAGGATGTAATGCTTAAATATTTGTTTTGTGTCTCTAATATCGATTTATATAATTTATTTCATTAGATAAGGCCATAGAATCCATAATTATTATTATTTAGGTTAACTGAAAACCAATATGAATTATGAATCTAATCAGAAAACCAACGAGATTTATTTTAATCATGCTAAATATATCGCTTAAAATTATATTAAACACTAACATTAATACATGTTATAAAGTATTAATAAAATTCAAATAGCATTTTCAAAAAGATATTGAAAAAATCACAGCGAAAATAACTTATTAGATAAACCCTATTAATTAAAGTGAAAAAAATTGCATGTAAACTTGGATTCTAATTTGAGATCATTAAAAAAATTCTAAATCATATTGATGCCAAAATCTTTGAAAAATCTCTTTTTCCAAACATTTTTAGAGTTTTTAGCAAGTCGTTTACCTAATATAAGCTCTTTATAGGTTAAATTAGTGGTTCTTTTCTTTAAGAGCGAAAACTTCATTCCCCGAGTGTTAAAAAAGGTATAAAATGCCTGTGGTTTGTAAGAAATTTCTTTGACTAATTTTGGATTATTATCGCATACATAGCATATTATCTGTTCCTAGTGCCTATCTCTCGAAGAACATGAAACGCATTTAATTAGGCTTGTCCATTAAAAAGCCTTTCATAAAACCGCTCTTACGATGATGGGTTGGCGCATTTTGTAAAAATGAGCAAATTGAGAAGTGAAGGCAAGCAGCATTTCAGCAACGTTAATGGGAAAAAGTCTTTGCTATAAAATTAATTAATTATCATCCATTTACGACATGTCTTTTTCTTTCTAGGCTTTGGAACCAAGAATTTTGTCTAGTGCGTCTATTATTTCTCGCCATTTAAAAACCTCTTTATCCTGAGTTGATGGCATGTTACTAAAAGCTCAGCCCTGTGTGAGTTAACTATAATTAACATCATGTTGGGTATTCGATCCAGTATATTTCTTCCTTCTCATCTCCATTTCTTATGCTTTTATATTTATCCTTCCTGTTTTTTTCCTTATTTGATTCATGTATTGTTGTTTTCGTATTTGCTTGTAAGTTTACTTTGTCATCATGAGATATTGTGTGTCGGTGAAGTCAGTGGTTTACACGGGGAAAATTACTGTATGCTTGAATAATGCAAAAAACTAACAACAACAAAAGAGATATAAAATTAATGAAAGTTTTTATACAAGTAACAAAATTGCGGACTCTTTTTGTAAAGTGCTTTTTCCGTCCTCTTTTGCTTGGTTACTAAAAAGATATTTATTGTGACATGACCATTCGGATCATGATTGTTGCTACTATAAATTGAACATAGGTTGACAGGTAAACCCTACAAAAAGATATTCTTTTTTTTTATCTTCAGATCATATTCAATGTCTGTGGGATAAATTAAGACAAACTGGACTTTATCGTAAGATCTACAAAATATCATATTTTGCCTATCTATTGCAGGACATTTCTAACTGAGACTGGGTCCTAACAATTTTTCGTACCTACAATTTTACATAAAAAATACGAAAAATGGAGGGATTGCAATTTTTTAAAGGTTCTTCATTGCAACCAACCAACGGTAGTAGCCATGATAGCAGTCTAGACTGATGATCTCATTAGCACCAAGCATTAAGTATCACTACCTATTTCGATCAAACAAATTGAATGGATTTAAACTAACAGCTTGTGTCAGGTGAGGTTTGAACCAACGACTTCCGGCTGTGTTCTTCCATGCTGCAATGCAAACCATTGCAAACCATACAAATGTTTCACATAGAATTAGAAATCCATGTGAAACTGTAGATGATGCGCAAAAAAAAAGAAACAAACGCCTATTCGTGTTATGAAACTTAAATAAAAGTGAATTTTTTCTTAAATAAAGCCATTTGTAAGAGCCACTTACTTTTAATATAGTAAATATTATCTGAAAAACGTTCATCTTTCTCTTATTAATAAAAAAATCATTCGTTATACCAATATATCATACCATATCACATTTTCTATTCCAAACCACTTTATTTTCAAATTTGCTAAAGATACTTACTGGCCATAAAACATAGAAAAGCGGTCAATTGAAAATAAATATTGGAGAATGGTTTTTTGGGAGTTCCCCAAGGACCGCAGCGGGCACGAAACCAATAGAACGACAAAAACTTTAACTACACTGAATTTTAGTTCATTTATCAAATGTCACGTATTTATCCCTTTCAAAGGACTTCTGATTCATCTTGATACGTGACCAATATTTTTGCCAACAAAGTAAATGCCTTGATTTCACAACAATGCGGTTTCCATTGTGAACGCCAACTAGACTTTTTTTTACTCTTTTCTTATTATATTTTCAATAGGGGAAAAAAGCTGACTAACCATAAACTATGGCAAATTTATCACAGGGTTAAGCGAACAGTAACATTTTGAATCAATTAATTTATCTTTTTGGGGTTCGTGAAAAATATTTGCGGGAAATGTATAGTAATTTTTTTTTAACTAGATTAATTCTGAATTTCAGAAAAATATTTTAACTTTAAGGATGTTTAACTGATAGTAGACTTTTACGATGATCTAAAAATCTGTTATCAATTGCTATGTTTTGAAACTTTGAACCTAATCTCAAGATTAAGTAAATTTACATAATATTTAGGATTAGGAAAACCATAAGTGATTAATTTACAGAAATAATTGCTTTATAACTATTAAAAATTGTTTAGAAGAGTTTTCTGCCAAATAAGTGTCTTTTCCAAAAAAGCATACGGAAAGTCGGTTAGTATTAAGCAATGCAATCTGATAAATACATTTTTAATGGCTAGCTGTTCTTATGGGCATTTTTAGTATTGTATAATAAAAGTTTATGTGAGCTGAAGTTAAAAACCATTGTGATGAATAAAAAGGCGAAAAAATATTCACCCAAAAATTCAAAAGCAATAAACAAGACAAAGTGTCCATTAGAGTTTTCATTATGAGTTTGGGAACGCGCTTAAATAGGAGTTCGTCCTTTCATCATACCCATAATATGCAAAGCAAATATGTACATAAAAGTCCTTCAAATATATTAACAATATAGATGCATATGGATATTTTTCGCCTCCGATTAGCTATATATAGATATATTATTTATATACTGATATACATACGTGTAACAACTACATATATATAATATTAGTCAACATTAGCTCTCAGTACGGGCTCCTTATGGGATTAGTCAAAGACTACTTGCATAAAATATGAAGCCACTCAAAAATAGCGAGGCGCGAATGAAAAGCTCCTTTAAAAGTGAAAAGCATCGTTTTTTGAACTAAAAGTCACTCACTTATACTTACAGTTATATACTTCTACATTCATATATTAGTAATAAAGGAGTACAATATCTATTTTTATGTGAAGAGTAAAGAGTAAATACAAATACAAGCCCACTGATACCACTAATACTAGTGTAAATATGGAATATAAACATCATGATTACCCTTAAGGAAAAGCATCACAACTTGAATGGCGGCAACATCTGGTTTAAAGGCGAATTACGGCAAAACGTTTGCTTGAATCTTCCTCAGTATGCCGTATCTACATGTAAAAGCATAAGATTCATTTCATATGGTAGTTAAGAACTTTTAATAAATTTATATGCTCGCACTTAAGAAAGCCATTATGCAAACAGAATTACCATCGTCTCACTGTATTGTTCTTATCTATATATTTATAATGCGACATTATGCATAGATAGTTGAGCTAACTAAATAGATTTCAATAAATACATGAATTTCACCATCTATATATAGAGGAATGGCATAGCGTATTTGAACTATTACTTCCTCATTTCAAAAACAATGAAAATTACAAATCATCATGTTAATGAAATGTTCATGTTTAAACATTCCTATTGAGTCTTGTAAAATTTAATAAATTAAACTCATTATTGAAATTCGAATTTTAATCATTTAGAATAGAATTATGTTAAAATTTAAAATGACAGCACATTCGTAAATCCAACATAAAACATATTAAAACTTCAATTTAAAAAATACATCAGAGAAATTTTATTACACTGAAATTATTCTGTATATCCTCATCTTTTGCCAATATGATGAGCTGCCCATATATCGAACCTGTCAATTTCCGATTTTATTTTTCAATTCTCCCGTAACCACCGTAAACTTTTCCCTCAACATAAGACGAAACCTGCTCAATGGAAAAATATACAGTCCTATAGAAACATTTCGTTTATAATATTTCTCTTTACATTTTTGGATTGAAGAAAGGAGGGACCTGATTTTTTTAATAAACATTTTCTCCAAAGGTTTCCGATTTCTGTATTTTCAGCCTGGCTGCAAAAATTTTCGCCAATTTTTTTTGTGCTCTTTATTCGGTTTTTCTTTCCTTTTTTTCATTTATTCATAACACGGAACGTTTGATTTGATTTATTTGTATATGTTCGTGTCAAAAGGAATTTTCAAAACATATTAATATTTGAGTTATTCGATGTGAAGTAGCATCACACAACCCTTCCAATCTCTTTATTTGCCTTTCAGTTATTTATCATCGAAATGAGGGCGTAAAAGACAATGGAAATAGGAAATAGAAGCAGGGGAAAAGGATAATGCGGAAAAGACGAAAAGGACGATTTTGATTGATAAGGAAAAATCGACAAAAAAATAAATAAAACCGAAAACTCTATGGAAAATCGCTCACCCAAAAATTCGTCTCCACATGATAAATGAAGGGCAAATGTGGTAAGGACTTTGAATCCTTTTTGAAGTGTAAATTCTATCTTTTATTAGTTTAATCATTTATGTAAGAGTCTGTTTTCTTATTCTAAATGGATTTTTTTTTTCTTGCAAATTCATTTGAAATAACTGAATTATTTTTTAATCAAAAAACTTTTATCTAGAAACTTTATTTTTCAAAATTTTTATTTTTAATAATTCTTTTATATAAATTTTTGACTTTATGACTAAAAATCAAGAAACTTGAAATTGTCAAATCAAGACTTGTCAAATGAAGAAACTTAAAATTTCTGTCGAAATCGTATTTCTCAATGTCAATATAATCTCGTTCCATTACTAAAGTTTAAAAAAAAACATTTTCTTGAATTTAGTAACATTTTCTATAAAATCCTCACACTTCTCGGTTACTAAAATCAAGAAAAATGATTTTTGAATTTACTAACACTTCTGCACCGTGGCATTGTCGGTTACTAGCATCAAGAAAATATTTTCTAAATATTTTTCTTCCATTATAATTTTTATGTGAACAGCAGAATAGACATATAAAAAAATAATCTAATTGCAATTAACTAATATTTAGGCTTTAGTAGACAAAAATTTTAAAAAAATACTCCCTAATATCAGCAACGAATTTTTCTAGAGACTTTCATTAGATATAAATCATCAATTTTAAGATACATGTTTCTTAATTTCAATAACCGATTTCTACAACCGCTTTAAAAACAAGTAACATTGTCTTCATATAAGTAATATAACGTTACTAGATTTAAGTAAAATATGGTTTAGGGCCATAGCAACCACATGCTTCGTAAATCTAGTAACATTTTTTCACTTAAATTTCGGCAAAAAATTATTTATTTAAATTAACATTTAATTTTAATAGCAAAATATTTGATTGCTATATGTTAAATATGCGGTATGAGTATGAAGGGAGAAATAAAATTGAAAATTCTTTATCGAATTTCTGTATCCAGGCGCACACCTTAATTTCCATACACTTGAATCATAACACGCTTTCGTTCTAGTATTCTTCTCTGTTATTCTAACTATCACTTTTTGATAGAGATCTCTATTAGCATAACAATCTTTAGACCATAACCACCCGCAGATCCTTTTTCGAGTATATTTCTACCAGTTTTTGTTGTGTTGGTGAGAAATACCTTTCTGTATTCCTCCTGCTCTTTATCGATATGGCAAGCTGCTGAAGTGCTTTATGAAAAGGAGTTCACGTTTTACCCATCTGTGGAAGAATTTTTGCATTTTTTAAAAATAAATCTCAGTGGAAGTGGAGTTGAGAGTAGAAACTGTGCATGCATCAGAGGATCAACATTTGCATACAAATCTAGTGAATGGAATGATAAAATGTGCTCATTTTTATGGTTCTAATGTGTGTAAAATGCAAATTTATATCATTTTTATTTAAGACAAAACTGTTCAAGATCACATATGTTACAGATATTATACTAAATAAAATTCCAAGCTATATGAGGGGAATCTATGTATTACTGATTTTATTACTTTTGTTATTACCAACATATGTACATAAATAAGTAGTACATAACTTAGATTTACGTAGGATAGTTAAAGATAAAAATTACCACATTAAATAAATCGCGGTTTAAATGTTTTAATTCATATTCATTCAAATCATAAAAATACATAGAAATGATTAAATATTTTCAATCTTGTAAATTTCTGCGTTTGTCTTTACAAAAATTTGAATTAAAAATTAGATTTCTAATATTATCTGCATTGATTTTTTTTATGGAAATATTTATATTTATCTTCATTATTTGAAAGTAAAATATTGTATTTAATAAAGATTTTTACTGTTTGGTATACATATAATATTTAGCTAATGTTTTTTTGGTAAACTACAAGGAACTTATCGTAGAAGTTTGGACAATAAATTTAACTTAATCAACACATAAACAGAATCCCTGGTATGATATGGATACGGGCTAATGGCCCCCTAGTGCGTATTTAGATAATACTCCAATTTGCATGCGGATGGGACCTTAAACAAATGTCCCTTGATGGTATTTATGGAGTTGAATTCAAGTGAATAGAAAATTTAAATATACTTTTGGGTTCGATTTTTGTAATTTTTTAGCACTATAAAAGATTTTCACATTTTATTTTAACATGACTTTAATGAAAATTTAAACGATGTGAAGTTTTCTTTCGCACAGAAAATCTTCAGTATTTTGGTAATGCCACACGGGACTTTTTGTTATTTAAACTTAAGGTCATTCAAAAATATTCTAAAATATAGTTTCCAGTATCTCAGATTTTCAGATATTACATAACAGACGTACAAATAGGAGCTCCATGAAATTCTTCTTATGGCATGCTGTTTCTCGAAAACCATAAATACTGCGGGCTTCTTATTTACAAGGCAGATAGGTGTATTCAAGGCCTCTATTATTTTTATACAAATGAGTTCTGATATTTTTTACTTTCTTCTTGTATAGAAGAAGAGTATTGTTTTCATGATAGAGACCGACTGGAGAACGGGGGCAGATAGAAAATTTCTGATCAGTAGGAAATCCGTTTCAGGCAAATCATCTATCGGTATGTCCATTGTACGTATCTTAAATATTCGAGAACGCGTTGGTTCAGCGACTTGAAATTTTTTGCAAATCCATTTGAAGAAAATCGTAGTTTCTGTCAGCTTTTGGAAAAGCCAAGGCAGCTATAATGGGTAATCTTTTGAAAAAATACCGTTTTTTTTTGAAAATTTCTCGAAACCTATGTGGTTTTGGAAAAAAAATGAATATAACAAAATTTAAAACAAATAAAATTTTCTACATTTTTTTTGTTTTCCCGTTTTTTTTTTTGTATCTCCAATGGTTCTGAAGATATTTGAAAAAGTTCGCGAAAACTATGCACTTTTAGTTTGCATATTTTCATATTGTTTGTATTTAACGGTTCTCAACATATTTCAAAAATTTCTTGGTTTTTAGAAAATCTCTCGAAAACTATGCGCTATTATGAAAAAATAGATATAAACACATTCAAGGGAAAAATATTTTCTGCATTTTTTCCTTTAACGGTTTTTACGTATCTTTAAGCGACCTTTTCTAAACGAGTAAGAAGATTTGCTCTTCGATTAAGATTTTCTATATGAAATACTTACGTATTTTGGGAAAAAATTTCCAAAAATATGTTTCTCTCGTACGTTAAGTCACTTAAGCCTAAACCCCAATTACGCGTTCGCGCGTGCGGCATGATTTTGTTCTGGCATCTAGTAGTTGTCACCGCGTCTAAAAGTAGAAACTGAGCCTACTCTACGCGGCAGGCACGCGGCAACGCGTCTGAGCAACACGCAATTATACATTTACTCATATATATACGTAGTTTTTACCTTCACCGCGTGGCTGCCGCACGCGCGAACGCGTAATTGGGGTTTAGGCTTTAGTTTCTTAATTCTATCGCTGTGCCTGCAGAACTGTGATTTCCTTTTAAGCTTATACTGAAATCTGGTGATATGTATGTGAATTTTTGAATCAGGAAAAAGGGGAAAAAATTCTTAAACCATCCGTTTACACTAACTTTTACACTTTATTCCATATCTTTTAAAATGTTGGAATGATTCTTGTAACTAGATATGTTGGATTCCTTGGAACGTTTCGTTTATTCTCGCACCCGTTAATCCCAGGTGGATTAAAGTTACGCTTCAACAAAAACACAAAATAGAAGAAGCACTTACTAGACAGTAACAACATTGACGTCAGCAATGCCATTAAGGATACACTCGTACTTCATTCTGGCAACCAGGGACTTTCAACTGTTGGGCTTCAGCGAAAGTTCAATTCGCGTTCTACTGGCTTTCATCAGCTTACCATATCTTATACCGTCATGAATTTCATTCAGTTCTTTGACCGGGTACCGCACCGCCTTCATCCATTTCCAAATTTTTGTGTCTTGAACTATACTCAATGTCCTTGCGAAATAACCAAAAGTATTCATTCAACAGTGTCACTGCTATTATTTTTACTGGTGAGTGTTTAAGTCTTGTTCCCTGCTGTTCAGCCAGTCAAGCTCCTGTGAAAATTCTGCATCACACCTTAACAGCATCCTCAGAACTGGATTCGCAGTGTTTTTTTTTACCCTGTAACTCCCCGCGGTCTGATTTCGACAAGCATTGATGGTGGATGAATATCCAGTGGAGAGGTAAGTAGGCGGTGTTGACACATTTCTTAAGAACTTTCTTTATGTGTGAAAAAAGATTTTCCTCGTTCTGTTCTCCAGTTTTTCCAGTTTTTTTTCTCGGAGTTTTCATTTTATTATCTTTGTTGTTTTGCATATTTTCTTACTTTTTTTACACTTAAGTTTAGTGGGTCCTGTTTCTGTGTTTTTTTCTTCCAACGTATATTTCTCATTTTGTGTCCTTTTATTCATTTTTGTGCAACTTACACCATCTAACTAGAATACGTAAGGCTGTTTTAGCTTAAAAGTTTTGCTCGTAAAAAAGACTGGAATTAAAAAAGTTAAAGTCTTAGAAAGAAAGGAAAGAGCAAAACTTTTTAAAGCACTTTATCATTAAAGCCTATTTGAATTTAGAATAGGAACACGCTGCGGGTGAAGAATGAATAGAGATGGCGGCTGTAAGTCTGTATGGATGAATGGATATAAGTCGTTGTTGGTCTTCTCTACCCTTGACTCGTCTCTTAGCTGTTGGTACACAGAAAATGATTTTCAGCGGGGGGATTAGGAAAGTTATATCAAGTACTTTCAAGGGTGTTGTTAAAGTTGAAGAAAGCAAAAACACAAAAAAAAAATACTTGCTCAAAGTATGTAGAAGTGCTAAGGACGAAAGGAACGTCTTAGGATGTTGAAGAAAAAGAACTAAGCAATTACTTTTAATGGAAATTTGTGAAGTTTGCAATTCTTAAAGGAAAACTGATGCCTTTCAAGGTGGCCAACAATACAAAAAGGTACAGCGGATAGCAGAAAAAAAAAACATGGGGGAAACAAAAAATAATAATAGTATTAGAAGTAGCAGAGCGTTAATTTGCTAAAATACAAAGACTATTTGGAGAAACGTTTACGATTTAACCTTCTTCTGAACCTGTACTTTTATTCTGTCTTTATCCCTTGTCTTTCAAATCCTTATCCTTTTTCATCAACGACAGAGAATTATCTCTCCAGGCGAAAGATCCCTCTGGATACCATTTTCTTATATTTTCTTGTCATGTCCTACATTTACCTTAATACTCGTCAAATATCTACCCAACCGTCTCCTTACTTAACCACGCTAACGACTTCAGTCAGAATTCTAAAACTATTCTCTTTCAATCCGTACACAACACACTAGCTCGTATCCTTCCATCTGTCTCCATTACCATAGTCCAGTTGAGATGCTTACTTTATCCCCTCTCTCGCCCCTTGCATTCCACTTTCAACCTTCTTCTTATTCAACATAGTGTGTGATACTTTATTATCCTTGCCATATGTCTGAGCTTAGTATTTGCGACCAAGATGGAAATTGATTTTGTCATTTTGTTCGAGTGATATACAATTTCGTTTTGAAAAATTGCTTCATATTTTTATGACAGTTTTCGTTCCATATGGCCGATAACATGGGATATTTTAGTTTTTATTCCATATAAAAGAAAATACAATAAAATCTATATACATAGAACAGTATTTATATAGCCTTTCATAATAAATGCGTTCTGCATTAGCCCAACACTGTTTTTTGTGCGTGACGAGCCCTCTTAATGGGTTTCCGCTTCTTTTGAATCTTATTAGCAATATGGTTCAACATTTCGACTCATAAGAGACATTCTATTTAAAAAAAATTTACAGTAATTTGTTTTAAATTTTTGACTACCTACATATAAAAAAAACTATTAAAAGGACGTCCTCAATATGACACAATATTTTTTAATACTTGGATACTGTTATTTCACCCTTTTAATAGTTTTCTTTTCAATTTCTTGCCATTACCCCAAATTTTTTTTTCCTAAATAGACTTTATTACAAAAAAAATCAATGGCTAATAAGACTACGAAAATTCCATCATGATGTAACGTTGCTTTCGTTACTTTATTTTGTTAATTTTTTGTGCTTTACTTTTTATTTAGCCGTTGCCCAGGACTTAACACTGTATTTATCTTGGTATAATTTGCTTTTTATTCGGACACAAGATCCTTTGTGAAGGCACAATTTAATTAAAACCATGAGTCTATTTCGCCTCCCTTCAACTTGCACACCTCAAACCTAGATCTAATTTTGCTCCAAGCCCGATTTCAGTGCTTTATCTCCATTCCATAGCCAATTTACTGCAGAGGACTAAGGTTCTATGCTCATTGCCCTATGCCCTGCGTTCATGGTTGAAATTATTCCAAAAATTTCTTAATGAAAAATTCTCGTTTATATACAAAAAGGCGGGCAACAACAGTTGTAGCGATGATGCTATTTTCAAATACACACACATTTTTTAACTTAATTTCAGATTTTTCCTTCCTCTCGGGCTGAATCTTTAGAAAAAAGAGAATTATAGCAACTTGTGTAATAAGAAATACTGGAGAGGCAAGTAGTCTGTAGGCAACGGATGGCTAACATCTTAGTACCATAGCAAAGAAAGCTTGTCATGGCAATCCCATGAAGGTTTAATCAAAAGCTTATTTTTGTTATCATCCGGGATAAATTTAATTTGGTAATAAACGTTTCGGTTCGAAGCAAACAACGCAAAATGATCACAAGATGGAGGGTGCATTTTCACCAATCTAAATGGCGAACGATGAAATCAGGGAAACAAAATCATTGGTGGAATAGATTTCCGCCTTCGGAGAGGTCAGA